>VUQR01032474.1:4434-24711 GCA_015108515.1 Hemichromis elongatus
AAAACAATTTAAGGCTTGAACTACTTAAGTTGTGTGTAATGAATCTAAAATATATAGAAACTCTAATGTTTATCAGTACATTGCAGAAAATAATGAACTTTATCACAATATGCTAATTTTTTGAGAAGGACCTGTACACCAGTCATGTTCTGCTGCACATAAAAGACAGAAAATAAGTCCAGATAATAAATTATTTTTAGAAACTTACCAACAGCAAAATATAGTAGCTAAAAAGGCATTAAAAACAACATTAAAATCAAGTAGTATACAAATAAATTTTTTCATGCAGGTTTTTGTACCTGTAATTTTTGATCTCTCAGGTTTTAGCTTACAGTATTTGAAAACTATCTACAGTAGTTATTTTTAAGCGCAAACGGGGATAAATGCATGTGAAAGTGACCTAGCAATAACAGTATGATCTTGTGTTGTCTTTGCAAAGCAGGGTCATTCCATATAAAATCATTAAAATCTGAAAAAGTTAATGTGGCGGGGACGTGGTCTTTGGCCTGCTGCAGAGGAGGGGTGACACGGTGAGCTCACGGGGCGGCGCGGAGGAGGGGAGAAACAGGTGTGCAGCACTGCTTAATGAGTGACTCTTTTTATGTGTTGCAGTGAGAAGGGACACGAGGTGTGTGGCACACGGGCGACAGGGGACTACGCCCGAGGCTGGAGCCGAAGCCTGTATTGTGTTGTTGAAAGTGGCAATAAATAAAGCTGCTGCAGAGCAGAACGCCGTGTGTCCGTGTGTGTATGGGTCCTGTGTCACAGTTAAATATATAAAAAAACCCAGGTACTCTCTTTTCATATAAAAACCTAACATTTCTTACTTTTCATTGTTATACCTCCACTGCATTTTGGCACCAAGTCCTCATCAGTGTTTGAGTCCAAGAAATACATAAGGGTATTTTTAAATTTGCCACTGAAGTTTAATTTGGATAACACCTCTCTTCCCTCACATGTCTTCTCATTTAGATTTTTTTAGTTTTGCTCCTGGTTGCCATTTTTGAATTTCTGCTTGCCTCAGCAAAGTTTTTATTTATTTATTTTTTCACCAACTGAAGCTCTGGTGATAACATTGAGCTGGTTAAGCGTTTCATTAGCCATTCTTAATTGGTGTTTCTAAATTGACATAAGGCTGCGTTCACACTGCAGGCAAAAGCGCATCAAATCCGACTTTTTTGACCCTATGGGACCCATATCCGATCATGGTATGACAGTGCGAACAACACAAACCTGATATTTTCAAATCCAACCTAGGTCACTTTCATATGTGGTACTGAATCCAATACATATCTGATGTTTTAGAAAGCGACTGGCGTTTGAATGGTCGTGTCGCATTAAATCAGTCTTTTACGTGGCTGACACAAAACAGACGCCAATTATCAGCACCGGAGAAGACAGAAGACTTCCGTAAACAGAGCGCGTTGTGAGTGACGTCTTCTTTTGCGCACGCGGGTCGCTTTGAGGGCCGTGAACCATTCACACTAGAGCGCGTTTGCTGTCACATTTTATTTGTAGAGTGAACAACAAGACAAAAAAAATCGGATTTGATCAAAAAATCGGAATTAAGCATTAAGACCTGCAGTGTGAACGTAGCCTATGAGTGTGGATGGTTGTCTGTCTCTGTGTGCTAGACCTGCAGGGTGCACACTGCCTCATGTCCTGTGACATGTGGAATAGGCCAAACCAATCTTAATGCTGTTGGGCATGACAAATTTCTTCTGCCATAATGAAGCATTGGGGCAGAGGATTCACACGTTCATATTCATTAATACCAGGAGTTATTTTTAGGAAATTTAGGGTGATTTGGAAATTCAGCTGCATGAATTTCATGATCCTTTTTGCCATCAACCTAAGTCACTCAATTACATGGACAGCAAGTGATGTAGAAAATTCTTGAAATCAGCAACTGATGAGAAAAGAACAGAGAACCCGAATGTGAGCTGAGGACAATGTTTTCCAAAGTAAAAGTTGTAAAGGGGGATTTCTGCAGGCCATTACTGCCGTCGTGGTTCTTTGCCACTTAACTGCATATATATTGACTTTGAAGAATTCATATTCATCTATTAAGGCTTCAGTAACCCAGGGAGGGAAATGCAATCAAGTGGCTTTACTGCTGAGTTATTTACCTGCATTTTAATTCATGTTTGAGGAACACAGCAGAGGTTCCTCTTGCACCTGGTTACACACACACACACACACACGCAGACACACATCTCTACTTGCTCCTCTTTGGTGCACTACCGTGTCACTGTGAGGATCGATATGCCTCAGTAATGGCTGCCTGGAGAGTGGTGCGCTTGAATGACAGTTCTGGGACCGTGGCTGAGTGATGGAGCACTATTGCCAGCTTAATTAACTTTTAGTCAAGTCTCCAACAACGTTCAGCACCTCACCACCCTCTACCGCCTTCCCCTCTGCATCACTCCTCTCCACCTCCACCAGCATAAACAATGTGCCAATTAAAAGGCTGCCTGCACATCCACACCTCTTTGTTTGACACACAGCTCTCTAAATAAGCATTCATCCTGGTATCTATTAGACTTGTTTATTGGAAGATATTTTATTGCTCAAACAATTTTGCTAATGAAAGAAGGTTTTTCCCTTCTATAAAAGGGATTTTACATGGCAGCCTTTACTTATTGTGGAGCTTTGTATGGAGACATTTACTGCATCTCAGTAACTGCAGATTACTATTAAAGAATTCAATTTTCCCCCTGTCAATCCACATTTAACTCAAAACCTAATTTGCTTGCCTTGTTGTAAGGGGGATCAATAGGTTGAATAGTGAAAGTGGTACTGGTGGGGAGGGTGATTTCAAGAAAGTTTTACTGAATGGTTTGAGTCTGCATGCATATGTCAGGGAAGGGCACAAACCCTTCACACCTGACAAACACACCTCTAAAATGTGTGTTTTTTCCCTGATGGAGCACAACAGCAATCCACAAAGGCCAAAGCAGCACGAGAATTCAGCTTAGCTAGCAGAGACCAAACTGTTTGCAGATGCAATTCAGTGTTTCAAAAGTTTCGAGCTGTAGACTGCCAGTATTGATTTATTCTAACTCAGTAAGCAGCATAGAGCTACAATACAGCTATGCAACAGGAGTTTGTCTAATTTTTGTAGCATTTTATTATTACATGTGTTACAGGAAAGGTGTAATGCAAACCTTCAGCCTGGAAAATACATCACAGCATCACCCTATAACAGCTAAATAAGAAACTCTCAAATAACAAAAAAAGTAGCAAGCACAAAAAATGACTGACATTGCCCTCACAACTATGCTCTGCGAGCCATTAAATCACATTTAAATGTTTCCAGGAGTAACTTCCTAATTTTCCTTCATTTGGTTGATCAAATGCATGAATGTACTGCTTAAAAGACAAGGATCAAACCTGAAACATGTCACAGTGCTTTACAGTGATCAAATGATGTTCAGAAATAATTTCATGTGTTGGGCTCAAATTAGGAACTTCAATTTAATTCAGTTCAATTCAGTTTCATTTAGGGGTGGATGGTATAAACGGTAGACCGTAGAAACGATATAAATTTGGCCCATGGTAGAGAATTTGACTCGCATGTTAATGTTATCATCAAGCTGCGCCTGTTTTGGTTAAAAGCATTGCATCATTTGCAAATTATGCTGGACAACAGTAATAGCAAAGAGACAAAGCATGTTTTGGAATATGTGGAAAGTCAAAAATTGCATTTCCTCCACCACTGATTCATTAATGTTGAATTCTCTCGCAGCTGCTCTATTCCCATGTTGTTGCAGTATATTGACTAACCTCGTATTCTGAATGGATTATCTCAGTTGTTCTCCTGACTTAAGGTTGGTCCGTTTACAGCATTCTGCCATTCGATTGCATTTATTCCTAACCATTGGAACCCTCCCGTTAATTTTTATCGAGTGGAAAAAAGTTTGCGTTTATCCTCCAGTTTCACTGTTGTTATATTATCCTAACATAGCTGTGTCGCTAGTGATGATGTAGCACATCATTATATACCAGATAGTCCAACTTCAGTAACCCTATAAATGTCACTGCTGTTTAGTTTTCTGTCTTTATTTATGTTGAAAGTGATAGCAGAGCTGTACGTTTTAATGTTTTCAGAAATCTCTCAGTCAGTATATATATCATGTTTAGGTGGAAACTAGCGAGCTAACTTCCTGCTAGCTTTTAACTCCATTAAATTTAATCAATTCTGTTTTCATGGATGTTAAACTTAATTTTTACACCTGGTAAACAGCAACGCTGATCATCTTATTAAAGAATTTAGACAGTTTTTAACTCTCAGTGATGCCTCAGTGTTCGTCTGACTTTGGGACCTGAAGCGGACGGAGTTTTGGACCCAGATTACTCCGCGAGGCTCCTGACTACAGTAGCCGTAATGCTCCGACAATCCATAAAGGAATGCGGCTTCGTAGCTAGCCAAAGTCATACTAAAAGATTTTTTGACAGATTTTTGAGTGCTTTGTACTACATAAAACTGGTTCAAGGTCAATAAGCCCAACCAGAGTTCATACATAAGGTGCTCTGTTGATTTTTGAGAAAATTAAAAGATTTTAAGTGTGCGTTATAGTGTGGAAAATACAGTATACAGAAGAAAATAATATATCGCGATATATATCGTTACCGCGGGTGCTTCGAATTATACCGTGATATGGATTTTTGGCCATATCGCCCAGCCCTTGTTTCATTTAAATGAAGTCCCCTCAAGGCACTTTATATTGTAGGGATTAAGACCCTAAAATTGTATATAGAAAACGCCAACAATCACACAACCACCTATCAGCAAGCACTTGGTGAGAGTGGGAAGGATAAACTCCCTTTTGACAGGAAGAACTATCAGAACTAGACTCAGGTTGGAGCAACCGTTCGCTATGTAACCTGTTGGGGGTAATGGGGAAAAAAAGAGCGATAAGGGAAATTGGGGAATGCTTGTATGCGATAGAAAAGCGGAATAAACACACTTTGTGTTTCTGTATTGCAAGAAGAGTATCCCAGTTACCAACGTGCTAGTTTTAGGTTTGTGTTTATCTGGAACTAAATATAACAGGATTATTTTTCCCTTTTGAAACACATTTCACTGGCTGTAGGAGAGCTGAGTTATCACCCTATGCCACCATTGCCAGTCCCACTAGACGAAATTACATCTCCACTCTGTGCAAACAAAGTGATAATGGGGAGTGTGTGATCACCTTTAGGCTCATGCCGAATAGTGGCTCCATAATGACTTATTTTCTGCAGTCTTTATTTGACTGGCTAACTGAAAATGACTGAGTGATGCAGTTAAAACTGTAATGGTAACCACTGTATGTTTAACTTCATTTTGACTAAAATGCAGATAGAGCACAAAGAGGGAGAGGTTAAAAAAAGTTTTAATTTACCTTTGCTGCTTCATCTTGTTGGTTCTTTCAACACTAAAGTAGAGTTGAGCAATTGGTGATTGAAACATCTGTTCTCATTAACTTCAAAATGATAGATTATTCTGGTGTTTAACTCAGCATTTACCAGCTCTTTTCACCAGTCTGTGCTGTTGTATTGCACTGTTTCTTTGCGTTCTATTTGAACCTTTTGGGTAAGCCTTATATTGCACCCCGTGTCTGTAGCTGGGTACTGCCGATCCATGTACATCAACAGATTGTTACTGTTACTGTTGGAGCAGAAAGGCCAGTTTGATTGACAACAAATAATATGAAACAATCTTAACATGGAATTCAGAAACTGCCCTGTTTTCATTTTTGGTTAGACAAAGTAGCATTTTAATAGTTACTTTGAAACCTGTGAACCAAACATTTAACTGAGAAATTAATAAATACATTAAATAACAATTAAAATATATGATTTATTGCCATTAGATATATAGTAGCTGGGCTTCCCCTCTTTTAGTTACTGCAAAAATAATTTATTAAAAATATATTTTTTTAATCAAGAGTAATATAATGTAATTATTTACTACTGCAGACTGCTTTTCATAATAAAATTACAAATATACAAAAGTACAAAAATACAAATATAAATTAACACTTTCACTCAAGGACTTAGCTTGTTTTCTTAGTACTTTTACTTAAGTAAATAGTTTTATTGAATGGTTTTTCTACTGCTGGTTAGTGTGGTGTTATCTGAGATTATACTGGTATAAATTGTAAGTTCAAAATGGCTTTATTTGAAGGGTCCTTTAAGAATGTGTCACTCCCTTTGTAATAAGAGAAAATGCCAGGATGGAAATCACTCCTCACTTGTAGATTCTAGTGGTGTCCTCACAATAGTCCACAGGGTAATCTAAGATGAATTAAACTGATAAGTGTCCTTGGAACCAGTTCCAGAAGGACACGGACGGTAACACAGTCACAGTCAGTTTCACACACCGAACCTGTATGTATGGGTGAAAATATTGGTTTCCAATTTTGCACAACCCTTAATTTCCCCTTGAAGAACACACATTTAGTTTGATAAGTAAAGCCTCAGTAATTACATCAATGAAACAAATAAAAAAAAAGCAAAGTTAAAAAAACTGGAAACCTTTAACGTCACTCTATTCATTTGTGTGTGTTTGTGTTTTTTCATTGTAAAATTTGTGTTAGTATTATTATTATTTTCAATGTATAACTTGTAGAAGTTTTTTTGTATTAGCTCATTTTTTTCTCTACTCCATCACGTACAGATTTTTGTTGTATTATAGTAGAATAACAACAAGATGCTTGTTTCTATCACAGTTTTTACAGTGATAAAAAATAACTAGTTAAAACTGTTATACTAAGAAGAACATTTTAAAAGATTATACTTGAAACATCCTTGTTTCAGATAAAGTTTGAGTTCTTGCTGTGAAACACAGTTTTTTTATTATCATACTGACTGTAACAGGGTGTGGCACAATAAACCCAGATTCATTTTGTATCCAGACGCTCTTATGTGTAAATGTATTTGTTTAAAATATAAATTGCTGTAGGAATATGTGTGAGAAGGTCAATGTGACTTTGTAGGAGTAAAAAAGCTCTGACATGTGGTCTTTTGTCCATCGGCAATGCAATCAGATTAAACACACACCAGACAAATAATCCAATCCGATCAGACCTTGAACCATGTTTCTTTTCTATCTCTCACTCTTTTTTTATTTAGAAAATACTGTGGTATTTTATTAAAAATGTTGCAGAAAAACTTTATACAAGTGTCCAGAAATATGCGTAGTATTACCGAAGGCAAAACTGCAAATAAATACAAGACTAACTACTAAATAAGGACTTTTCAACTGTATATTAAAACCCTCGTTATCTCGACTGGTTTATAGACCAAATGAATATATATTTAATAGAATTTACAAATGTAGCTTAAAATCTTTTGAATGTACTGCCTCTTTTTTCATAATAGGATGCAAAATGGAAAGAGTTATGACTACTTGTGTTGTAATTTCATAATAATTAGTATCATTAATATTTACACTCATTCACTTTTTTTGTAACCCAAAATATCACAATCCTGGCACAATACTTTACATATTGCTAGCATATGACAATTTAAAATATCTAACATATATTTCTTTACAAACATATCCAACTAATATTAATACAAAAATTCACTGCCTTTTTATTTCTAAATAATACATTGCTGGTCACATCGTAAGCACGGGCAGTGCTGAGATTGCAAGACAGAAAAAGCCCACAAAGAAAAGTGCTGGAAGCCTAACAGGATGACAGCAGGTGATGGGATTGAGTCAGTCCATATTGTCAGACAGTAGATGTCTGAAAATGCAGAGTAAAGCTCTTTCTGGACATGCAGTATCGAAAACGTGGACACGAAGCGATGCACGAGACAGTACCATATGTGGTGACCTGCAGAACCACAGTGTGCAACTCTCCGAGTATGGGATTGTGATCGCAATTTGGTCATTGTGTGAAAATGAATGAAACGCAATTTGTAACAGGAAAAAAGAATGACAAATGTTCAGGTATATTTACACAAACCTTAACATAAAGCACAGGCAAAAAAAAAAATCTCAGCCAAAATAAAAACAATAGTTTCAGGAGCAATTTTAATATCATTTTTCTTCTTTAAAACTTTTTGTATTTCGACTCATATCTGTATACCTTTTTTCGTGTTCTTTTTATACAAAGTTTTCATAAATACATTTCATGTGCCCAAGTCAGGTGCATGGAGAATCATGAAAAGATGGTGTTCCATTGTTGCTTTTCACCAGCTGTTGTCTTTGTCTTCCTGTTCTGCACTAATCAGCATAGAAACTGTTCTTTTTGTGTTGTGAGAATATATAACAGTCATCCACTGGTTGCCCTTTCATTTGGTAATACTCCTCGAAAACCTTCATGACAATTTGCTCCAAACAGAGTTATTACTGTAACAACATTCATTTTGAATAGTTTCGTGAGTTTATGAGCAATTT
Source organism: Hemichromis elongatus (assembly GCA_015108515.1). NCBI lineage: Eukaryota > Metazoa > Chordata > Actinopteri > Cichliformes > Cichlidae > Hemichromis > Hemichromis elongatus. The sequence goes on from VUQR01032474.1 coordinate 12,830, forward strand.
ATATTGTATATACTTTTCAAGAAGGCTTGGTAGCAAAATAACATCTGCTGAGATTCTGAATAACTTATATTCTCCTCATGTGGGTAGTTGTTAATCCAGATGGAACCTGGCATAGTCCCATCCCAGCTGAGCTATACCCGCGTGGTGGAGTGGCCATGGGGCAAGTTGGTACTGTTCTGGCTGCCACCAAAAGTGTTGAAATTGTGCAGAGGCTGCATGCCAGCCAGTGAATTGGGGATCATAGTGATGGTGCTTGGAGTCATCAGGGGTATATCATCTGGTGACCTGCGGAGAGTCAGTGTGTAGTCTGGTGGGCAGGTGAGCCGCAGCGTGTCATGGGTCTGAAGTGAGTCACACTCATGGTGGTGCTCGTGTTCCAGCTGTTGCTGCTTCATCTGTAGAGACATCAGTTCCTCACTCTGCAGATGGGCTACGTCATTGGCAGTAGATGGAGTATTGGTCGGAGCAGAGTTGCGCTGCGGAGTTGGGACTCGCTGGTTGGACTCGTGCCGACGTTTGTCTTTCTTGTAGTAGAGTGCAGCAAATGCAAGGATGTTCAAAAATAGCAGCGATGCGCCCACAGCGATGGTGACGCTGAGCTCGGTGGAATAGTCCCGTTTGGTCTCAATCACCACAGTTGACTCATCAGTCAGGTCCCCGCTCTTGCGCTGGTTGGTTGTTTGCTTGGTGTTGGCAGAAGGAACTCCCGGGTGGCGTGTGGTGGAGGGCCAGTTTTTACCCGGGAATCGTTTGGTGTAAGGATAAGGTGTAGTGTCCTGTGGAGGTATTTTAGTGGTAGTGGAGACATATTGAAAAAATTCATTAATGTTGTGAAGGTGTGGAACCAGTTCGAGCCAGAACGCAACCTTGGTAGCTCGGTAGTGGTCTCGGACTCGAGGTTTGAGGCCAATGTGAAGGTAGAGCTGGTCCTTGGGGTTGTACTTTGTCCACGCTACTTCCTCGAAGCGGTTAGGCTTTGTGTGGATGAACTTTGTATCCTGTGGAACTGGCTGATTTGGATCCCTGAAAGAGAAAAACAGAAGAGATGAAACACTTTTCAGTTGATATGCCAAGGATTTCTAGACAGGTAATTATTACTATACTGAACAAAAATATAAATGCTACACTTTTATTTTTGCTCCCATTTTTTATGAGCTGAACTTAAACATCTGAAAATTTTTCTACATACACAAAAGACCCATGACTCTCAAATATTGTTCAAAAATCTGTCTACATGTGTGTTACTAAACACTTCTCCTTTGCCGAGATAATCCCTCCCACCTCACAGGTGTGGCATATCAAGGGGCTGATTAGACAGCATGAATGTTGCACAGGTGTGCCTTAGACTGCCCACAATAAACGGCCACCCTGAAATGTGCAGTTTGATCAAACAGCACAATGCCACAGTTGTTGCAACCTATGAGGGAGTGTGCAATTGGCATGCTGACTGCAGTAATGTCTACCAGAGCTCTGGCCCGTGAAATTAATGTTCATTTCTCTACTATAAGCCGTCTCCAAAGGCGTTTCAGAGAATTTGGCAGTACATCCAACCAGCCTCACAACCACAGACCACGTGTAACCACACCAGCCCAGGACCTTTACATCCAGCATGTTCACCTCCAGGATCGCCTGAGAACAGGCACCCGGACAGCTGCAGCAACAATCGGTTTGCATAACCAAAGAATTTCTGCCAAAACTGTCAGAAACCATCTCAGGGAAGCTCATCTGCATGCTCGTCGTCCTCATCGGGGTGTGGACCTGACTGCAGTTCGTTGTTGTAACCGACTTGAGTGGGCAAACGCTCACATTCGATGGCGTTTGGCACTTTGGAGAGGCGTTCTGTTCAAACACGAGTCCCCGTTTTCACTGTTTAGGGCAGATGGCAGACAGTGTGTGGCTTCGTGTGGGTGAGCGGTTTGCTGATGTCAGCATTGTGGATGGAGTGGCCCATGGTGGCGCATGTTATGGACAACGAACACAAGTGCATTTTATCGATGGTATTTTGAATGCACAGAGGTACAGTGATGAGATCCTGAGGCCCATTGTTGTGCCAATTATCCACGACCATCACCTCATGTTGCAGCATGATAACGCACGGCCCCATATTGTAAGGATCTATTGGCGATCATGCATCGGAATTTCAGGAGCGGGACCACGCCTCCAAACACACTCCTTCCGGTTGTCATCTACATAGGTTCCCCCAGTTCCACAAGCTGTTCGTTCTCGTTTACGTGCCCCAGCCTCCCTCCCTCCTTGTTTTCAGTTCCTTAACTTCTTCAGTTCTATTTAGTGCATGGGGATCTGTCAGGCCCAGGAGCCGTCGCCAGTCCCCTTCGAGGCCTTCCCCAAACCGCAGCACAACTCACGTTCAAGCATTCACCTTAACCTACTAAAATGCTGTCAAACCTAAAATGAGGATGTGGGCCCAGCTAGTGAATACACTATTCCTGGAAGCTGAAAACATCCCAGTTCTTGCATTGCCAGCATACTCACCAGACACGTCACCCATTGAGCATGTTTGGGATGCTCTGGATCAGCGTATACAACAGCGTGTTCCAGTTCCTGCCAATATTCAGCAACTTCGCACAGCTATTGAAGAGGAGTGGACCAACATTACACAAGCCACGATCAACAACCTGATCAACTCTATGTGACGGAGATGTGTTGCCCTGCGTGAGGCAAATGGTGGCAACACCAGATACTGACTGTTTTTCTGCCCCTCCACCCCCCCCATAAAGCAAAACTGTGCATATTTCACAGTACCCGTTTATTGTGTGCAGTCTAAGACACACCTGTACATTATTCATGCTGTTTAATCAGTTCTTTGATATGCCACACCTGTGAGGTGGGATGGATTATCTTGGTAAAGGAAAAGTGCTCACAAACACAGATTTATAAAGATTTGAGAGCAATATTTGAGAGTCATGGGTCTTTTGTATATGTAAAAAAAATTCAGATGTTTGAGTTTAGCTTGAGAAAAATGGGAGCAAAAACAAAAGTGTTGCGTTTCTATTTTCATTCAGTGCACATTGTATTTTTTTAATTAATTTTGACAAAGAAAATATATACATCTGTGAAAAAAGCTAAATATCACATTTATTACTATTTAAACACAGTGAACACAAAGTAACAAAGTAGTTTTTTTTCTGATTTGAATTAACTCTTCTTCAAATAGTTTTAAAGCAATGTGATAATACAATTCAACAATGTAAGAGTCCATTAGATTCACTTAGCACTAATTTGTGACACTTCCAAATGAGTCATTACCCAAAAAACCCAAAGCCTTTCATCTCTTTTCTTTTTTGCGCCTTCTCTTCAAAGCTAATGTGTTTGGAGGTGACTCTGAATTTAAATGCACAAGCTGACAAAGTCTTCTGTGTCCTTTATACACCAATGACACGTTTTCAGGTCTGTTGTCACATTTTCTTAATATTCACTGTTACTCAGTGCACTTTTTTTGATAGCTTGAGAAAGAGCTACCTCTACAGTGACTTTGTGAGAATGATTTCATTAACTTTGAAGACGTGCAGGGGACTGAAAGCTATACAATAACCTTGGAGCTGACACGCACGGAGTGTTTGTCTGTCTCTGATTGTGTATTCAGTTGATTTGGGGTTGTTGTCTATCTCAGTATTCAAAAGGAACAGCTCACACATTGCATTTTAAGATGCAACAACGAGTACAGTTTGTGACTAAAAAGGTATTTTGTGTTGACAGACAGATGTGTTGTGTACAGTCAGTTTATGGCTGTCTGAATGAATGTGTTAGGAAATATATCTGGTCTCTTAACTTTCTGTTTAGTACTTGGTGATTTGCAGTCCTGTTCTTTCCAGTGCTTAGAATCCTCAGAATTAGTTCCTTTAAAAATATTATTATCATTTATAATCCCAATAAAAACGATAATTTAAAATTTGCATCACTGTGAATCATTCAACACTTAAGTGGAGCCCTGACTGAGCAGTCTGAACAATGAACTGAAACATAGCCAGAGTATAGTACTGCATATTGCTCTTTATGCACTGCTGCCCTCTCAAAGTGACAAAAATGCAAAATTCAGTTAATAGTTATAAAAGACATTTATAATGGTTATTAAGGTCAAGTTAAGCCTAAGAGCATATGTATAATTTGTACTTTCAACAATTAAAAATCATATTTTAAGCAGAAATGTTCATGATTAGTTCTTTGTGTGTGTGTGTCTGTCGGTCAGATGGTGGATTCAAATCAAGGACCTTTTTTCTGTATGACAACAGTTCTTCTTCTTCTTCTTTTTTTTTTTTTTTTTACAGAGATGCTGCCTCTGATGCTACATCCATCCATCCATTTTTTCCCCACTTATCCTGAGCTGAGTCACAGGAGCAGCAGCTTAAGCAATGAAGCCCAGACCTGCCTCCTCCTAGCAACCTCCTGCAGCCTTTCTGGTGGAACACCAAGGTGTTCCCAGTCCAGCCGAGAGACATAATCTCTCTAGCACGTCTTGTGTCTGCCCCAGGGCCTCCTCCCTATGGGACATGGTGGGAAAAACACCCAGGAGTCATCTTTGTCAGATGCTCAGACCACCTAAACTGCCCCCTTTCGATGTGGCGAAGTACCGGCTTTACTCTAAGCCCTTCCTGAATGGTTGAGCCACCCTTTGGAGAAAGCTCATGTACGCCGCTTGTATCTGCGATCTCGTTCTTACAGTCACAGATACAGCACCCAGAGCTCATAACCAGAGACGTAGATCGACTGGTAAATCGAAAGCTTCCCTTTGACTCTCAGTTCTCGCTTCACCACAATGCCCTGGTATGCCTAATGACTATCTACTGCCGAGTCTGTTTATTGGTGTCTATTATTTTTAAAATATCTAATCTAGGCACAAAACAAAACATCACATCAAATAAATAGGGAGAAAAAGCAGACACAAGCGTACTATAAACACACTCTCCGATAGGTTATTCCATATATTATCAAAAAATTCACAAGCATCCACACACATTTGTGTAATGACCTTTATATACATCAGTAAAACTGAGTAGATATTGGAGAGACTACTCAAACTAATTTATAATGTTATATTGTTATTAAATGCTGGTCTTTAAGGTTAAAAAGATGTATTTATTTTTAATCCTTTAAATATTTATTGAATGTTGTTTTTTGTACTAGAAGTTTGGGGTGGCTGTAGATCAGAGCAGGTCGTCTGCTAATTGAAAGGTTGGTGCTTCGATCCCTCCAGTCTGGATACCAAATATCTGTGGGCAAGATACTAACCCCAAGTTGCTCTCTGATGCATCTATGAGAGTATGAAAGTGTGTGAATGTTAGATAGAAAGCACTTCCATATAAGGAGCACAGAAAAAAGTGCTATATGAGAACCAGTCCATTTACAATTTTACTGCGTTATTGTATTCTTTCCATAGCATTTCCATAGTAACAAAAAAATAAATATACCAGTATATTGTTCTGGTATATACCAAATACAAATACATAAACAACTAAACCCTACATTGTCTATACATTAGTGTAGACATTTATGAGATGGACATTTTATTTACTAATATTTCACATGTCTAGTATACAGAACTCACAGCCACAGCTTATGTTATACTACCCTGAGCATGACCCATCTTGCCTGGCATTGGAAGCTTTGCAGGTTGAGTAAAACTCTAACTCAAATAGCCTTATTTTGCTACAGAGATTAGAAAATGCCGTATGTAATAAACGTACTGCACTGCAATGGTTTGAATCTATTTAATAGGCTCCAATTTGTTCATGTAAATGAGGAGTCCTCTTCACACAGGTCTAATTGTGGTGTTCTTGAGGGTTTTGTGTGGGGAGATTATACATGCTTTGCTTAGGCAGCATTATTAGAAGATGTAACAAAACTCCATATGGCATTACTTTGGCCTCCAGTAACACTGTGAGGAATCGTGGAGTCATTTTTCTCCAGGATATGTCCTTCAATGTGCATTTTAAACAAACATCTAGGACTGCTTTCTTGCATTTGTGTAATATCTCTAAAATTAGAAGCATCTTTTCTCAGGTGTTGAATACAAAAAAAAGTCTTGCATTAATTCGAGGCTTGTAATTGTAATTCATTGTTATCAGGATGTCCTGAAAACTCAATGAAAAGCCTTCAGTTGATCCAAAATGCTGCAGCAAGAGTACTGACAGGGGCTAGAAAGAACATATTTTGCCCATATTGGCTTGAATGGTCTTGAATAATCAGGCCCCATCTTATCTTAAAGACCTTATAGTACCGTATCACCTCAATAGAGAACTGGATGAAAATGCTCATCCATTCTCTTCCATTCATCCTTTTCAGGGCCTCAGGAGTCTATCCCAGCTACCATAGAGCGAGGGGCAGGGTACACCCTGAAAAGGTCGCCAGTCTGCCGCAGGGCTAACACATAGACACAAACAACCATTTACACTCATATTCACCAATGGGCATGTCTTTGGACAGTGGGGGCAAGCCGGATTACCCAGAGAACCCACGCAAACATGGGGAAGACATGCAAACTCTACACAGCAAGGACCCAACCAGGTTATAGACTCAAACTCTGGACCATCTTGCTGTGAGGCAACAGTACTAACCACTATGCTACCGTGCTGCAGGCAGGCTTACTTGTCATTCTAAAACAACTTTGAAATCACTTAATTTTTTGCTTTCTATTTTGTACTTTACACTGAAAATGTCATTACATCTTAAGATTCAGTCACATATGAATATAGTTCACTTCATGTCTCATTCACTTTAGGCAATGTCACTTCAATTAGATCTCCCATGTACTTATTACATGAACATCCATTTTTGTATAATCCTCTATAATCCAGTTATATAGGAATCCTTTGTTTTACTTTTTCTACCCAAAACTCTGTTTTTCAATCACAATCTACTAAATACAACTTCTTTATATAAAAATATACATTTTTAAAGTCAGACAGACATCACATGTAAATCATGATTCTGTGTTCAACCATACAATATCAACAATACAATTTGTCCTATTCAAAATCATGAATAATGATGAGTTGGCAACACATTTCTTGTCTTTCATATTCCTGCAGCCTGCAGCGACACTCATCTGCCAAGGTCGAAACTGGATCATTTCTATGCGCATAAAATTTAAATTATTAAAATCACATTAAAATAATTGTCTTTACTCAGACTGCAAATCTCATTCAACATGTTGATCAAACTTAAATTTTGATAATCTCTAATTAAAAAACTGATGATTTAGTATTTATATTTAGCACATATGTATAAGCTTTTTTATAGCACTCTGTATCATTCTAAACATAATAGACTGGATGTTAAGCCCTTTTACCCTCTCTCAAATGTCCAACAGGCATGCCGGGGGGATCTTTCTCTCTCTCATTCCACTTTCCTCGACATAGGTGACAGAACCTGCAGCTTTCAATTCAATTCACTTTTATTTATACAGCACCAGATCACAACAACAGCTGCCTCAAGGCGCTTTATATTGTAAGGTAGACCCTACAATAATACATGCAGAGAAAAACCCAACAATCAGATGACCTCCTACGAGCAAGCACTTTGGCGACAGTGGGGAGGAAAAACTCCTTTTTAACAGGAAGAAACCTCAGGCCAAGCCAGGATCAGGGAGGCCGCAACCGGTTGGAGGAGAAAAAAGCAACACGAGAGAAAAGACATGCTGTGGAAGAGAGCCAAAGATCAATAACAAGTATGATTCAGTGCAGAGAGGTCCATTAGTACATAGTGGGTGAGAAAGGTGACTGAAGAAGAAACACCCAGTGCATCATGGAAATCCCCCAGCAGGCTACACCTATTGCAGCATAACTAAGGGAGGATTCAGGGTCACCTGATCCAGCCCTAACTATATGCTTTTGCAAATAGGAAAGTTTGAAGCCTAATCTTAAAAGTAGAGATAGTGTCTGTGTCCTGAATCAAAACTGGAATGGGTGCCATAGAAGAGGGGCCTGAAAACTGAAGGCTCTGCCTCCCATTATACTCTTAAATACTCTAGGAACAACAAGTAAGCCTGCAGTGTGTTTCTAGCCCCTCTTCTGTGGAACCAGCTCCTACTTTGGATTCAGGAGACAGATGCCCTCTCTACCTTTAAGATTAGACTAAAACTTTCCATTTAGTTAGAGCTCATAGTCAGAGCTGGTGATTCTGAATCTTCCCTTGGTTCCCTTGGTTATGCTGAAATAGGCTTAGGCTGCTGGGAGATTCCCATGATGCACTGAGTGTTTCTTAACTTCACTTACCTCTTTTCACTTTCTATTCTTTTATACACCACTCTGCGGGCAGCACGGTGGCGCAGTGGTTAGTACTGCTGCCGCACAGTAAGAAGGTCCTGAGTTCAATTCCACCATCAGGCCGGGGTCTTTCTGTGTGGAGTTTGCATGTTCTCCCCGTGTTTGCGTAGGTTCTCTCTGGGTCCTCCCACAGTCCAAAGATATGCACTTTGTGGGGATAGGTTAATTGATCAATCCAAATTAGCCATAGGTGTGAATGTGAGAGCGAATGGTTGTCTGTCTCTGTGTATTAGCCCTGCGACAGACTGGCGACCTGTCCAGGGTGTACCCTGCCTCTCGCTCCAGCACCCCCCACAACCCTGAAAAGGATAAGCGGATGGATAGATACCACTCTGCATTTATCAATTAGTTATTATTAAACTCTGCTTCTCTCTCACAATATTTCTTTTGTCCTAGCTCTCTCTATCTTCTTTTCCCCTCCCTCCCACCTCAGTAGCAGATGACTGCCCTTCAATAAAACCTTCTTCTACCAAAGGTTTCTTCCTGTTGTTTGGAAGTTTTTCTTTCCAACTGTCACCAAGTACTTATTCTGTATTATTGTAGCGTCTTTAGTTTAAACTACAAAAATGGTTTGATGTGTTTAGTTCAGAAAAAGTTTCGAAATAAAACACACACAGACACACACAAAATGAGACCCCAGCTAACAAAAAAGCACAAAACCAGAACTTTCTTGCTATGCATCTCTTTAAGAACTTTGACAAAAATGAAGACTCAGGGTATTCTGTAATTTATTTGTGTGCTACATTGCAGCTGTATGTATCTACTAAGCAGTCTGTTTTGTGCTTACATATCTGTCCAGACCCAGTATTCAACCACTTGTTCACCACCTTCTGTTATTGAATAACAGAGTTGAATTAGAGACAGATTTTTTCTTTTTTGTAGAATGACATGATTTTTTTTTTTTTATTGAAGTTCTTGAAGATCTTCGACCTTTTACCTTTGAGTGAGTGTCAAATTTGAAGAACCTCCTATAAAATGTTAATTCTCATTTATGAGAATTAGATGGCCGGGGATGTTCATGGATATACAACTGGGTGGCTGATTATGTAACTCAAAGGGGAAAAAAAGTCTGGAATTCAGATGGATACATACAAAAAAAAACAAACAGAACCAAAAAAAAAGCGGGCCCCAGCATCACTGGCATTCATACCAAACACCTTACAATATAAATACTTTCTATATTCTCTAACAGGCAATGTAGGCCATAGAAAATATTTCTATGAGTTTGCAGCTCAAAGACATGGCTGTAATATGTTCACAGCACCACCTGTGCCATTTCATAAACTTGTCCTCTCATTAAAAAGGTTGATCACAGCAACACTGCGAGGCTTGCCCTCCAACTGGTGCTTACATATGGAGTCATACATTAGGAGTTGCTAGCAGGTGGCGGGGTTTCACTTAAGGCCTGTCATCTCAGCACTAACATATGCTGGAACAATATGCCATTCCCTACCACTGAATCAGCATTAAGAACTGACAATGTTTGAGGCCCTCCATGCTGATTGAACAGCAAAATATATGCTCCGCTTCCATGTTTCCATCAAGCATCCCATCTGTTGGTAACAGCGACTCTTGCTGTAAGTTGGATTCCTAAATCTGTGTTCCTTTCAGTAAAGCAGGTGTTTTAAGACAGAAAATTCACAAGTGAAACGCAGCGTCACTAGAGAGGTGCAACAGATACTTTCAGTGTTACTTTGTCCCAGCTTAAAATATCTATGAATATAGCAGTAAATTAAAAAAATGAAATATGTATAGAATGTTTCAATCCTCTCTTAATTTGAGTTACAGTGATGTGAAATGAAGCAGAGGGCAAATACTTTGGGAGAGGTTAATCAGCAAATGATGATATCATGAAGTGAACACACTCTTAAAACATTACTTAAGATTGCAGTTGCAATACAGCTTTTATGATATCACTTCACGAAAAATGGGAAATATATGGCACTCATAAAACTCATAAAAGACAAAGAAAGCGAGAAAGCATTTGAAGCAGTAGAGGCTGACATACTGCTGATTCCTCCTCTTTCTAAATCAGTTGTGAAGACTTCAATATCAAAATCACTGTAGGACTGAAGAGTGAGAGAGAGACTCAACTTTTGTTTGTCTGCCTTAAAAACATTCACTATTTCCAAGGGAATGTGCTCTGATGTTGTGGCTCTTTGAAACGTTATATTTCAGTTCAACAGCAGATCAGTCAGTCCAATCAGCAGCAACACAGATGTAATGGGTGAATGAGTCGTGACGTGTAAGGATTTTTATCCTTTGATTAGTTCCCTAATTAGTTCCCTATATATACCCCTATCAGTGAGCTAGCTAGAAATTCGAAAGTTTGAAACTCCTAAAAGTCATGCCTGTTACGTGACAAATGGCAAAACTGTACATTTAATTTTCTAAAACTCAGCTGTCACTATATCATCCAACACATCACATCACTATGTATCAGTCATGGGGATGATAACATTTTCATTTTGTCTTATCACTTCATCTTTAAGCGGCAGGCAAAACACATAAACATCCAAGTTATCGTTCTATTTTTGATCTTATGCCACGTCTTTCAAATATTATGCTGATGTGTTTTGAATATTCAGCATTAAGTTAAACCTGCATGTACACCTTGAATATTAAAATTAAAATTTTTCAGCTAAGGCCTCTGTAATGACAGTTTTTTAAAAAGTGATCTTTAAAGAAAACTATTAGCAAAAAAAAAAAGGATCAACGTTCAGTTCACATTACATCACGGTCTTAATCTTAAATGTTGTTTGGGATTGTAATTCATTACTTTGATCTCAGGAGAGATGCCACTGTTTTAATCAAGAGTCTCAAATACCATGGTCATCAGTAGGTTCTGTCTATCTAAATATGAAAGCCTGGGAGAGCACAGTGATGCAGTAATTAGCACTATTGCTTTATAGCAAGTAATTCCTAGGTTAAAATCTACCATCTTTACACAACAAAGCGCTGGGGTGCTTTGGAATTTGTATGTTTTCACTTACTATGTGTTTATACACCACTCTGCATTTAATCATTAGCTACTAACTACTATTTTTCCTTTCCAGTCACCTTTCTTACTCACTGTGTTAATAGACCTCTCTGCATTAAATCGAACCTGTTACTAATCTCGGTCTCTCTTCCACAGCATGTCTTAACCCTGTTCTTTTCTTCTCTCACCCCAACAGGTTACAGCAGATGGCCCCGCCCCTCCCTGAGCCTGGTTCTGCCGGAGGTTTCTTCCTGTTAAAAGGGAGTTTTTCCTTCCCATCGTTGCCAAAGTGCTTGCTCATAGAGGGTCATATGATTGTTGGGTTTTCTCTGTATGTACTATTGTACAATATAAATCGCCTTGAGGCGACTGTTGTTGTGATCTGGCGCTATATAAATAAAACTGAATTGAATTGAAGTACTATTAATCTTTGGCTCTCTTACACGTTATCTCTTTTGTCTTGGCTCCCTCCTCTCGCCCCCTAGCCGTTCACAGCAGCTGGCTACGTGGCACGATCATCTAGAGACTCTACGCCAAGTCTTCCTCCGTTTGGCTCAAGTCACTTTAACTCTCAACTTAGCTAAGTGTGAGTTTGCCAAAGCTACGGTGACTTACTTGGG
>VUQR01032477.1:0-20266 GCA_015108515.1 Hemichromis elongatus
CTGAGAGTGCTCAGGAGGAACAACCTGGAGGAGAGGCTGCTGGTGACATTCTACAGAGCCACCATAGAGAGCATCCTAACGTACGGCATAACAACATGGTATGCAGGGAGCTCAGCTGCAGACAGGAAAGTACTGCAGAGGGTCATCAACACAGCCCAGAAGATCACTGGCTGCTCTCTGCCCAGCCTGGAGGTCATTGCAAACTCTCGGTACCTCAGCAGAGCTGGCAATATCATCAAGGACTACTCTCACCCCAGTAATCAACTGTTTGAATTATTACCGTCAGGCTGACGGTACAGGTCACATAAAACCAGGACAAATAGATTCAGGGATAGCTTCTTTCCCAGAGATAGCACCGTAGTAAATAAGCACAAAAACAATTGAACCTGCTTAACTATACCAAACTGTCACTGTCACTATATTATGCTGCTATTCATACTGTCATTATATTAATGCTGCTTTCCTATCATACTCACTATTGTTTTATTGTACATTTATATTTATATTTATTATTGCATTTTGCACCAAGGGAGTGGCACTCCAATTTCGCTGTACCATGTACAATGACAATAAAGGCTATTCTAAAGGCTATTCTATCTTTAAGAAGGGGGAGCAGAAGGTGGATCAGCTCTTTACCCTTTCAAGGATACTTGAGGGTGCATGGGATTTTGCCCAATCAGTCTACATGTGTTCTTTGTCCCTCAGAGTGTCCTGTGGGGGCTGCTTTGGGAGGTGTCAAAGTGTCAGGCCCATTGCTACGGGCAATGAGCCAGACTTATTGGCCCGCATAGCCGGCAATAAGTCAGATTCATTTCAGTTGTATGATGGACTCTGCCAGGGCTGCCCTTTGTCACAGATTTTCCTTTCACCTGGGTGGTCTCAGAATCTCATCTCTGCTTTTGGCAGATAATGTGGTTCTGTTTGCTTCATCAAGTGATGGCCTCCAACTTGAACTGGAACAGTTTGCAGCCGAGTGTGAAGCGAAGGGAATGAGAATCAGAACCTCCAAATCTGAGGCTGTGATCCTTAGCCGGAGTGCCCACTCCAGGTCAGGGATAAGTTCTTGCCCCAAGTGGGGGAGTTTGAGTATCTCTGGGTCTTGTTCATGAGTGACGAGAGGAGGGAGCAGGAGATCAACAAACGGATTGGTTCAGATGTGTCATGCAGTGATGCAGACGTTGTAGTGGTCCACCGTGGTGAAGAGACAGCTGAGCGTAAAAGCGAAGCACCTGGGTGCCTCCTGAGTGATGTGTTATCCGCATGTCCTACCAGGAGGAGACCCGAGAGCAGACCTAGGACACGCTGGAGAGGTGGCCAGGGAGAGGGAGGTCTAGGCTTCTCTGCTTAGGCTACTTCCACTGCCCCCGCAACCCGGCTCCAGATAAGCGGAACAAGATGGATGGATGGATGGATGGATGGATGGATGGATGCATGGATGATAAGATAAAATATTAGTCAACAGTTTTGAATGCCACACTGGTATCTGGCAATGCGATAAGTATTTACTAATATACCTTGTACATCTACTGTTATACTGCGTGTTGAAAACCGACCTTTGATTTGTAGCTATTTGTTTACATTAAGGTCATAATTCCACAATAACATTTATTAGGGCCCGAGCACTGAGAGTGCAAAGGCCCTATTGTATCTGCTCCGTTTCTTCTTATTATTATTATATTATTCAGGCAAAACAAGTGACTTTTTGAGGGCTTTAACATGCTCAAAAACTCATGAAATTTTGCATACATGTCAGATCTGGTGAAAAATTTTGTATTTTCCTGGTTTCACAGATGGGCGGTGAAAAAATAGCTCCAGAGCACCAAAAGTGGGGAATATTAACATCAGTCCTTCATGATGGTTCTGTGAGAAAATTGTGAGCTTAAATTGAACGGCGCACCCTGGAGGCCAGGCGGTTCACCGTGAAAGATGAAGTGGCTTTTCAGGGGCTTGAAATACTCAAAAATTCTTGGAATTTGGCCGACACCTCCAATGTGATAAATACTTTTTTGTTATGTGATCATTTTCATGGAATATTGCAACATGGCGCAACAGCGCCCCCTACAAAATTTCAAAACATCAGCCCCGGTTCTGTGTTGCATCTATGAGTCTGTAACCAGGTAAGCTTATGTAAGATATCCAGATGTACAAAAAAGTCTCTTGGAGCAATATCCCAAATCCAACAGAAAGTCAGCCATTTTAAAATTAAAGTGTAATTTTGGCGACATTTTCCCCGATTTTCAGACCTCGTACTTTGATGAACTCCTCCCAGGGATTTCATCAGATGTACTCGATCTTTGGTGCATGGAAACTAAAGACCTTTGTGATGTTAAATTGTGAAGCTTTTTACATTAATGAGAACGGGGTGGTCATGTCGGCACGTGAAGTTTCAATCACTCGCCAAAAAGCAGATATCTGCTGTCACTCAAAAACACAATGTCCAATCTCCTCCAAACTTTACAGGCATGATGAGAGTCAAGCTCGGAAATGTTTTTAATGCCATTTGCCAGTAATGAGTAGAGCACCACCTAGCGGAACGACTATAATCATCATTGAACAAGATGAAATTTTAGCTAGTGGTTCTACGTATGAATTCCATCAATGTCACATCAGATCGGACGTGCTGGGTGGAGGTTTTGGGCGTGGCTCAACGTGCCAGGGTGCAAGGGCCCTATAACGCTGCTTGCAGCTTGAATTTATTTTATTTTATTTATATAGCACCAAAACACGACAGTTGCCTCAAGGAGGCTTCATATTGTAAGGTAGTGACCCTAGAACAATACAGAAAAGACCCCCTTTGAGCAGTAAAGCTGGTAAAGAAATTCATGTGCATATAATTACACTGAAATCAACCAATCATAACAGCATCAGTGATTTAAGAATTTGTGCAGGATTTATGGTCCTGCAAATGTGTATGTCTGCTTTACTTTAAAAAATGTGCATAAATAAAAATGGTTAAAATTACCACAGAAATTGTGGAGGGATCATGACAGGAAAAACCATTAAAAAATCCCAACACTGTGATGTTAAGCTTTGCCACATCCAGCTAGTGTTTGTGACCCTTGCATACCTGCAGGCAAGAAGCAAGAGTCTCTTAAATCAATGCCTAAGCTAACTCTGGTCAGAAGTGAATGGTTGAGCCTCCTTACAGCAATAGGATCAGTGTATATTGTATCAAAGAGCAAGAAATAGTACCTTAATAAACTCAATTTAGAGTATTATACCTTCGTTACGAATGAGTAGCATAGAAATAACAAGCAATAATTCTTGCTTGTAAACAGAATAATATAAATGTTCCTATCCTAACATTCCCTGTTAACAGCCTTAAAAAGCATCCCTACTCTAAGGTCTTTGCCATACAGTATTAGGTTCCTTGAATTTGGGATTTGGCCTTATATAAATAAAATTGAATTGAATTGAATGGAACATCCTGGGGTAAATATAGCATAACGTGTGTAGTGACTGAGATAAATTATTATCTTTTCCACCCAATTATCATCAACATTAATTATCACTGATTAAAAAGAAAAACCCAAATCACAAAACCTGAATTTAAGCAGCAAAATTACTAATTTATCATTGTCTTTTATAAAACTTTCACTAAACCTACTACAAAATAAGTCGACTCTAGTTGAGTATTTAGTGTTCTAAAGAGCTTCACAACAAACAATAGAGACACAATTATGTCTTGAAAAGCCAGTGATTTCAAATAACACACATGTGCAATAAAATGTTGCACAAAATTTCCATGAATTTGTAGCCAAAAAAGAAAAAGATTATACAGTCTTCATTTGAAATATTTCAGTATAGAGAGTGGTATAACGAGATATGTTTTGCAATAAGCACATAGAAATAAGCTTTTTGCATTCAGACTTTCTATTATGGGTAATAAATGTGGTTAACATCAACCACTAATATCTTGTGGAAGCCATGAACAAAAAATCAATTCAATTCAGTTCAGTTTTATTTATACCACAACAACAATTGCTTCTAGCTACTTTATATTCCAAGGTAAAGACCCAACAATAATAGAAAACATGTGAGTATCAATGTTATGGGTCTATTCGAAGGTTTAAAGGGCTCAGTTAAAACACAATAGAGCACACATAAATACACAACTTGGCCAACCGAAATACATTTCAATCTAATGATTCAGAGCTTTTCTGTAAAATATAAATATTATCTTAATTCAAAGTTGTTGGAATTATTGTCAAAGTCTTGATTAAGTGTCTTGATCCGTTTTTTATTGTTCTTTAAATGAAGGCCTGCTCACACTTGAAAACAGAGACAAATTCTTTAAGTTGTGCTTCATTTAGAGAAGCAAGATTTAATGATGATGTCACGAGTCGTGTCAGTTTGATTAATAAAAATAACTTTCTGTTTCAATGAGAATGAAAGGATCTGAAATTTAGCTAAAAGGATCAAGTATCAATTCATGTTTGAGTAAATATGATTTAAACTGATTATCTTTTAAGTTTGATCAGTTAAGAATCACTTCAAAAGTGGCACAGCTTTGTTAATAATAAGCAATGGGAATTTGCTGACATTAGCTATTATCTTAGAATTTGTACAGTTATTGTACCAGAGGCTGTACACTGCTTGAGGATGTGAACTGTAACACAAAAATATGTAATTTCGATCAGTTTGCTTTATTGGAACATGTTCCTGAACAGCGCTTCATGAGACGTTTTGCGGCTTCGTTACCTCAAACTACTTTTTGACATGAAATGTCAGAGAATAGAACAAGAATAAGAAGTGACAGTTTTAAAGGAAATGAAAATTACGTTATGTACTAAATATATTGTGTATAAGTGTTGCACTCGGTGTATTCAAATAACTGCAGAAGAAATTCTAGCCTAAATAATATGTTGGCGCTCTCATAGAGACACACTACGGTAATTACAAAAATGTGTGTTTTCATTCATGGGTAACTTTGGAGTATTTTCAAAAGAAATTATATACAAATTATGCTGTAACTGCTTCTATAAATACCTTGAGGTTATCAAATATGTTTCCCGTTCATATAATTGTGTCACATTATAGGCTCGGAAATAACATTATATTGAAACTTTTATTTTATTCTTCTTGTATAAGGTTGAAGGTTCTGCCAAGGTAAATAAATAAATTATACCATCATCATACGCGTTGAGCAAATGCCGTAATAAATAAAAGACTATTCATTTGGTCCATATTGAACACCCTTTTGATCCTCCGCAAGTTTTATGAACTCCCCTCTCTCCCGCTTAGTTGTTGGGAGTCCCTCAGGTAAATTGGCCTGCAAACACATAAATTCAACACGGCCCTTGTAGCGGATAGATGAGACTCTGCTGCCCATTGTAACTCCTACACAACACCGCGGATTCCAGCAAACTTCTTGTACGCCTCTTTAGAGAAAAGGCCTCTCTTTTCATTTGTCCGTGTATACCCCTGACCAAGCTAAGTCTTTTCTTTTTCCTCTCTCCGTCTTTAATCCGTCCTTCTATTTCAGGAAGAAAAAACACAAAACCAGTTCACGCAGTGCTTTAGTAGCTAAAAGTAAAAGAGCTTGTGTTCTCCCCACCACCCCCCCACGCAGCGCTGAGCCCTGAATCGCTCTGGAAAATTGCTTCTTTTGAATAGGGGGAAGGAGGAACAACGTTTAATAGGATCCAAAGGGAGTCTGTGCTCTTAAACAGGTGGAAATTGGACGTCCTCGAATTTATACAAATAGTAAGTTTATAAGCCGGCGAGGAAAAAGACGGATCCCATCTCCGAGGATTAGCAGCTTTCTCCGAGAAAAAAAAAAAAAAAAGATTACTGTGTTGTTAACCAAATGAAAGCAGGAGACTCACTCAGCTCCTCCAAAGCGCGATTAATGATGAAAACACAATTGTGCAGCAGTTTTACTGATGGAATGGTTTCATATTTTCGTGCTATAGATTTGTCTCCCTGTCACCCAGTTAGGTGCTTTGGGTGCCCGCTCATGTCAAGAGACAGTGATCTGCTCTGATGAGGGGCGGGCGCTGCCAAGGTCTGACAGAGAGCAGTCGGCTGGTTTCTCCACTCCCATCTGAACAATAAGAAGGTAAAGTGCAACACAGACGTAACTTTGGCTTGACTCGGTGTCCAGGAGCTCCGACTACAACATTTCTTACCCTCTATTTCCTCCTCCTCTTCTTCTTCTCCTTAACGAGCCCTGTAATGTCTGTTAATTTTGTGTGTGCTAGTTAATGAGCATTAATCCATCACCCCTGGATGCTATTGTTGCGAGGCGGGGGCCATTTGAATGCAAATGCGTGACACTGTGACAGCAAGGTGCTTATTAAACTGATGTGTCCTCCTGTCTTTTCTGCTGGGAGCTCAGGGGAGTGAAAAGACGCGGGGCAGCTGGACTACACCGGGAGTTGCTCACACCAAGTTCTGCTCGGCTGCAAAACGAAACTACTACAGCAGCAACAAAATGGCAAGTTCAGCCTCTTTAGACACCGTGATGTCCTGCGGGAGGACTGCATCGTCCGCGGCTCCCAAAACGCTGGCTTTCTCCATCGACTGGATCATGTCGAAGAGCTCGGAGCCGAAAGGGAATGCGGAGGAACGATCAGAGGGGAAAAAACTGCTGGGGCTTTGCTCCCCTATCCCCTGCATGATCCCGCTACAGCCCTTCAGCTACGACCTCCAAGCCAAGGCGCTGATGAGCTATTCTGAGCTGTGGAGAGCCAGTTTTAGGGGAACTTTGTGCGGCTCCCCAGCTGCTCCGTGCAAAGGAAACTGCGGGTTGTGCGGCAAAGCGGATCCGAGCTTGAAGCAGCCGCTGCTGACGTCAGGGAGCAGGGTGGTAAAACCTCAGGTACTGAACCAGGCCGTAGCCGTTCCTAGTAGTGGCTCGCTCTACTATTTCAATTACCTGGACTCTGCGTACCAGCAGTCGGAGCTTCTGGCCGGACACTGGCTCTCCAACCCGCAGGCCCAGGCCTCTCTTTCAGCGCACCACAGACTTTTGTTGCTGGAGAATGCCAAACTGGCCGGTGTGGGGACCGAAAAGCTGCCCACACCGCAGTACCCACACAAGGAACATCTGCCAGGGCAGTTGGACCAGATAGTGAAGGAGAGCCATGGCCTGACGGCTGAAAAAAGCGGCATAAAGACGCACAGCAAACTCAGCGGCAGCGGCAGTGCGGACGGAAAACCCAAAAATTTCACCTGCGAAGTGTGTGGAAAGGTACAGTTTTCATACATTTTTATGGATTGTTATCATATTCTAAATATTATATATAAAACACCAATGAAAGCGCCACACATCAATATAAACTTAATAATGAACTTTTGAGGCCGAGGTTGGTTAGTTTTTCCCATTTTTTCTGACACTCCTGTTTTATTTTACAATAATGTTTTCTCACATTGTGTATGCATCTGTGTCGTCCGCAGGTTTTTAATGCGCATTACAATCTTACTAGACACATGCCGGTGCACACCGGGGCCCGGCCCTTCGTGTGTAAGGTGTGCGGTAAAGGATTCCGCCAGGCCAGCACACTGTGCAGACACAAGATCATCCACACGCAGGTGAGACGCCGTTTCACCGTGACATTTCCAGCTTTGACTTGATTTTGTTTGAATTATTTTCTCTCATTTTGACCTGTAAGGAAAAGCCCCACAAATGCAACCAGTGTGGAAAAGCGTTCAACAGAAGTTCCACGCTCAACACTCACGTCCGGATCCATGCAGGGTACAAACCGTTTGTGTGCGAGTTCTGCGGGAAAGGCTTCCACCAGAAAGGTAAATAATGGGCGCCGGTGTCTTCTTTATTACTGACTGGAAATTGTATCCTGGTGTGCTGTTTCCTATTTTCCACACTGCGGTGATTCAGGGTGTTTCTGTGCAAACGAACAAAAGGTGCATAGGAGAAAAGCTCTCTCTTAAGCTCGTGTTATTATTTCACGAACCTTTTTCATGGCTAAAAGGCCAAATCTGCCGCCGTGCAGCCTTTTCATTAATTTTCTGGGTTGAGCAGTCAGCACTTAGAAATCCACAACTCGGTGAAGAACGCGCTCAATCAGAGGAAACGTGATTGAAATAACTGGTCGTTAGCTGACGGACTCTGTCCTTTGACGCTGTTCTCGCGCACATTGTTTAGAATAGAATAAAATAAGCATTTATTGTCATAGACAACGAAATGTGGCTGCTGTGCAAAAAATTTAAATAAGAAAACAAATTTAAAATTGTTTTTTAAGCTGGAGATTTTGAGCATAAATGCGCTGATAATTTTATTGCATTATGCACGAGGAGATGATTTTGCCCGCTCAACATTGCGGAAGCTCGCAGCCGCGCAAAACTCTTTATGCAGACTCGGCGCTCATCCTCAAAATTTGGCATCTGTTCGATGTAGAAATAAATAATATCTAGTAAAGTTAGATCAAACCGTATGTGTGAAGTAATCAAAGGGGACATAACTGTGGGCTCAGCACGAAGCGATGGGTGGAAATAAGACATGTCACTAATTCTACCTTCGAGAATGTCGCGTTTTCTCCGGGTCATCAGTCAGACCCCGGCCAAGTTGGGTTCGGCCTTCGTTTTGTGTAGTTGTGGCCGCGCTTGATTTTGACAAAGTTTGACAACTTTTTGACTTTGGCAGACAAAAAGCCGATTAACGAAGGCCGTGGGATGGAGGAGGTTCCAACTCCACCGTGAAGCGCCAGTGGAAAAAGAAAGAAAGGCTTTTTTTTTTTTTTTTTTTTGTTTTTTTTTTTTTTTTTTTTTTTTTTTTTTTAAATATGTAGATGTTTAACAGAGAATTACAATCAAATTTTGTTCAAGTGGTTTTATTTTTCAGATTCCCCCGATTAAATTATTTTCTTTGGCCCAATTGGAGTGAAATGTTTAGCTTTGGTATAATTTCAGAATATATTCAAATGACTCAGACCAGGCGGATTTTTTAATTAATCCAAGTTCCTCTAAAACTGGCTCTCCACAGCTCTGAATAGCTCCTCAACTCTGTGATATTAGAAACCCTGAGATCAACAATAATCGTAATATTTTGCTTGAATTTATTTTTTAATCCCTTTTTTCTAATACTGGCTTTGGCCTGTTTTATGTTCAGATGATGCTTTCACACAGATAGATGCAATTTTTTTAGTTTGACCTGGAGTTGTTTCTATTCACACTCACACCCACGAAAGTTTGATTTCGTGCTGGGAAAAGACCACAGTTTTAATAAGCAGGTGTTAAAAAGGTGGCAAAAATTCTAACGTCACACCTTTCCCCCTTTGAATCCCGTTTTGTTTGTTTGTTTGTTTTTTTGGTTTTTTTTTACTGCTGGTCAGAAGAATTGTGAAGACAAAGTGAAAACACTCGGATAAAATGACACAACACAGTAAGCTAAGAAATATGGTAGAAGGCAGCTGTGTGTTGTAATTCATATACTCTTATTTCCCAGGAAACTACAAGAACCACAAGCTGACGCATAGCGGGGAAAAACAGTACAAGTGCTCCATCTGCAATAAGGCCTTCCACCAAATCTACAACCTGACCTTCCACATGCACACACACAACGACAAGAAGCCCTTCACCTGCGCCACTTGTGGCAAAGGCTTCTGCCGCAACTTCGACCTGAAGAAGCACATCAGGAAGCTGCATGACAATGGCTTCTCAGCGGCTTCAGAGGTCTCCAGAGAGCTGCAGAGCTGAGCCACTGCTCGTTTCCTGCTATGACTTTATAGCGGGCAATTTTTACGGCCTGACAAGGAAGTGAGGGAGTTCAAAAAACTGGACCTGAATCTTTGAAAAGAAATGAGGTAATCGGCTCCCGTCAGTGTCCCAGCAGGAACAAAAAAACGGACAAGGTCTGTCCCACACTGTAGGGATGTTTTCGGTCCACATAGAATTTCTTTCTGCGTTTCCACAGACTGAAGGAGAAATGCCCCGTCTCCACGATGGAACTGTAAATAATGATAATAATAATGATGATAATAATATCGCCAATCATCCGGGGAATGCATTATCATGTTGTTTATTTCATGAAAATAACTGTCCATGTGAATAAATACGTTAAATTATATTGAAACTGAATGTCTGAGCCACGTTTGCATTTTGAAGGTATTTGAAAATAAAATAATTATATGATCAAAGTTTACAGACTACATGATTTTGAATCACTTTGTGCGGTGCAAACTTGACACACACACACACATTTACACATTTAGACAACACACACGTGTCCGCAAGACAAAGAACGGAAATGAAAATTGAAATTAGAAAAACAAAAAACGTTACAAGCTAAATGAAGTAACTAAAACAAAAGACATTTAGAAACCATGGTGAAAAAAACTGCACAACCTAAAAAAGAAATATTTTTTTCTGCTTCTGTGCTTCTTATCTTTCATTAATTCTATTTGTTACGTTTTTCCAGCAAGTGTAACCTGGGAGGCACGCGTGCACGAGCGCAGACGGTACTCTAAGCGTGCAGCTGTGGTATTTTGGAGCACTGCTGCGGCCTCAGTACTGTATGCTCTGCAGCCACTTTGATTCAACATTTACTGACAGACACGATCTTAATAATACTGCATTTACACTTGACTCTGGCTTAATGGCACAAATGATCAGATATAACACGAGGCTCTTGAAAGCGAATTACATTAAGCAGCTAAACGGCCTCGGGAGAAGGAGCGGTGGGGGTGGGGGCCACGCCGTCATCCGGAGCCGCTCATCAGAACAGGAGATAATGGAGCACTCGGGCCGCAGCTCCTTATCTGGGCCTCCTCGTTAATAGAGCTCAAGTTATTCTCCGCACGGCTTCTGGAACAATATTATCCCTGCACACATTCTGTCAAGAGGCCGATCCGTGCTCCCAAATGGCGCTCATTTCATTAACAGCCAATTAGCGCTCACCCGGGTCGGCCAGGCCCTCAGAAGCTTGGCAGGGCTAATATTAGCAGATGAATGCCCCGCTCACCTTTTACACCAGTGTGCACCAGACATCTGCAGGAAAATCTACCCAGTCCGCTCAAACAGACTGTATAAAAGGCTCTGTGCTGATGTGTGCGGCTCCAATAACACAAACACTTAAACGAGATGATCTTTTAGTTATTGCAAAGCTTTGCAAACTCAAACGGATTCAACAGTTTGGAGGTCTTCAGTAGATGCAAGTGTTAGACACGTGACCAGAACGCCACGCTGTTGCTGAATCTTCGATCAAATCGGGAATATTAATCCTGTCAGAGGAACAAAGGCGGTGTTTTTGTAATCATGTGGCATTTGTGCGTTACGCGCCACCCCTTAAACAATGGGAGCACTGCTTCGAATGATAACTTGGCACTTTATTTCCTGGTTCGAAGCTTTTTCAACAAGTCTGCCAATATAAGAGTGATGGAAGGGAGAAAGGTGTCTGGTGTCCCACGTGCCGATAAACGATACAGACTCCCAGATCCAATACTTGAAAGATGACCTCGGTGCGCGCCCTCTCTATCCGTGCACGAGCATCCAGCCAACGGAATACTGTTGCATCAGGCAGACTGATAGGATCTGTATGAGAGGCAGGTTGTGTCTTTTACCAACTTAATGCGTGTGGTCACACACACACACACACACACACACACACACACACACACACACAGGAGTCCCGGGTCTGCAGGCTGTAGGACCGAACAACGTCTGCTCAGTAAATAACCTAAAGGCAGGTTGGCCTTTTCTCCGCACTTTTTCTTTTTTCTCCAGCATCTGAGCAACCGCCTCAACATCCACAAACACGTTAACTGACTGGCGCGCGGGAGCTTTAATTAAGGCGCGCCCACGCGCAGCAGATTAGAGGGTTTTTTTTTTCCTTTCTGGGGTGGAGCGCTAATCAGTTGTCAACAACATGAGGACATCTTTCTTTTTGCTCTCTCCACCACCGGGGGATCGCTGGGGGATTCAGGCAATTTACGGACTACAAAGGAGCTCGTCTGAGACAGGAAGGGAAGAAAAGCAAGAGGCGGACTTTTTGTCTGTCCCAGTGAACTGATTGTAAATGGGAGATTAGCGGGGAAGCTTCGCCAGTCCAGCAAGTGCCCGATCGAGGAGGAAGGAGAGAAAAAGACCAATTAAGTCTACCAAATGTTAACTTACACCAGTTTCCCCTCAGTTTAGCCCACATGAAATTCCAATTAAAGCGTCCCGGTAGCAGCTTTTTTCTTTGAAAGTAGGCGGAGGGGTTAGAGTGCTTGTGTCACCCTCGTCAGCGGATAACGTTCCCACAATGTCTGAGACATAACGAGGAGCTGTATGAGCTTGTTAAAGTAATACAAGGGCAGTAGGTAATGTTACCCCCCAATACATGGTTGTGATTTCTTAGCACGACTAACATCCCGCAACAAATTTAACGGGTAGAGATGGAAATGAGGGAATTGTAACAGATAATCTTCAAACACACAACATTTAATCTAACAGCTGACTGCACATGTGTACTCTTCACTCAGCATGTGAATAATATTTTACTCAATTTGTTTTTAGCATGCCCATGAATTTAAAGTTTCACATATTATGAGCATTACATTGACAGTGACAGTGCAGAAAACGGGCATTTTTAAGGCCGTTCAAAGCCAGTCAAAACAAACTTATGGTGCATGTTTGTTGTGCCAGATGGCCAATAAGACTAACAGTAAATGAAATGAATAACAAAATCCAGATAACAATAAAAGGAGATTAATCATAGTAGGACACAAAAATGCTACATGTTTCAGTCATTTGAAACATTCATGTAGATATCAGAAAGTGGTTATGCCCTGTTATGGTCATCCCTCGCTTAGCCTAATTTCTTCCTGTTAAAAGGGAGTTTTTCTTTCCCACTGTTGCCAAGTGCTTCCTCATAGGGAGTGGTTTGATTTATGCTGTAAGGATCTTTAGCTTAAAATATAAAGCACCGGGAAGCAACTGTTGTGATTTGGTGCTATATACACTGAATATTTTACAGCAGTTTACACTGTATTTGCTTTTTCACAAGCACATTCAAAGTTCATACTAAGTTTGTGCTTAGAAAGGCTAGGACCGGTTTGTGATGTTGTTAAGATGCCTTGCCATCCCAGCTCTCGTTAGCGAACCACTAGCCCTTTGAGACCATGAGCCTCCATTGTAAAGCGCTGAGGGTTAATGAGCGCTGGTTTCTCTTCATTCCCTAGCTGTATTCCTCCTTTAAAGGAGAAGCAATCAAGAGAAACATGATGTTTAAAAACAAGATTATTGTACTTTTCTCATAAAGGAGCAAGTCTAACATTATGTTTTTGGAAGAAACTGCTCTGATTTTGTTAAAAAAAAATACCAGAGATGCCGAACATACTCGTCCAAAGACCAGAAAGTCCAAAGCGATGCATAGAAATGAGCCACTCAAGATGCAGTGAACAGGCAGATTAAAACTGAACAGCCGCAGCATTCACTCAGACCTCATTTAGATTCTTTTACAAAGTCATCCCAGAACCTTCCTCCACCAAAACCTCATCAGAATGTCTTAAGGACAGTAGTGAGGAGGCCGTCCCTTGGATATGCCTGCTCGTCTGCTTTGGCCTGTCAAGGGCACGGCAGGCTGAGAGGATGTGCTTTGTGGCTGGGAGGGAAGCAGTGGGCTGCTGGGAACTGAGCAGTGAGGGAGCTCTCATCACTGATTTGTTGTCAGACTCCATTCTCTGACCTCCATCCGTCTGTCCATCCACAGCTGTCTCGTCTGCAGCTCAGAAGCTGTGGGGGGACCGGTGTTGGACGAGGGTGGAGAAGGACAGCTTTGGGTTCTTCTTAGCCAATAACTGAATGTAGTTGTTTTTATTGTTTGACCAATTTTAGGACAAACCCCCCCCCCCCACACACACACACACACACACCATCAAGTATTCATTGCTTTAATGCCAAATTTGTTTCTTTGTTTTTTTTCTTTCAAAGTATAATATCAAGGCAATACTGAGTACAACGTTTAGCTTGTGCTGTGCACTTTTGTTGTGTTTTATCAAACCATTTTCACTTTCTCAAAACACAATGAACACTAAGAATTAGCTTACTTGCTAATCCATTAATAATTAATTATTAAGCTTTTAATGACAGAAATCCAGCAAAACTGAAAAACACTCAGATTTCTAAATCTGGATTATTTGGCGCCGTATAAATCAAACTGAATTAAATTTAACAAATACCAACAACACATCATTTTTTAATAATGTGAGTAGGTTTGCTATCTCCTTGGGCTATGGACTATTGCATATTTGTTTGTTTGTTTTTAGCAGTGGTAGGATTTCCATAAAAGAAAAAAGAAAAGCACAAAAAAAAACATTAATGCAAACAGAGAAACGTGAACTATCCACATTTCATCTGTAATCCAGCAAACAGACTCTGTCCAACATTCTCCAGCTAAACAGTTCCTGTCTGGTGTTCCTCTTAATTTGTTGTTATTTTACTAACTTTATCCATGTGGTGTAAACCCTGAACTGGGCACAGCTAAGCTGTACTAAAAAGATGAGATTAAAACTTAAAATGATGAAAAAGCAGCCTGGAAGGAAACAAAAGAAAACTTTTCAACTATTTTGGAAACGACTTTTCAAAACGACTGACATTGGTTTGAGTTTTTGTACTAGTAGTATTGTACTAGCAAAGCTTCCCTACTAACACAGGGAGTGTATATTAAAATAAAATGGAGCAAATAAATGTCTGCGGCAGATATTTTGGTATTTGGGAGACAATGACAGCCACTGGACTCGGCAACAAAGTCAAACATTGATCTTACTGTAAAAAACAAACAGTCAAACAAAGGATGCTTCTATCACAGTGTCCAGCTAATTATAAGCAAATGATTTTAATGAGTCATTTTCTCCATCACGCACTGACTGCGCTCAGCTTTTTTCCAGTGTTACTAAGCAGTGTGCCATCGTTGGGAAAGATCAGTTGATTTATGGATGTCTGCTGTCTCAACTAATCCTTTTGACCTGATCTACTTGCTGACCTGCTGGAAAATGTCCAGTCCTCCTTTATTTCAGGCTCCCATGTTAATGATGAACTACACTGATAGCTCACAACATTTAAAGACCCAGTGAAATGAATTAAACTGTTCATGTAGATGCATAAACGCACACATCTGTATAACATCTGGAGCAGCTGGAGTCTTGATTCTTTTCTTGTAGAGTGTCCCAGAAGAAAAACTCTTTCTTGTGTTTTGCTCTGTTTTGCTACACAAAGCCCTTCTTCTAAATTAGCAAATTCTGATTTAAGTCTATTAAACTATTTATCAAGGATTATTGAAGTTACTCGGCCACACCTCTGAATCTCTGATCTCTGTTTTTACTTCCATTGCCACAGCTGTAAAATATGTAGCCATGCAATTACTCAAACATTGATTTAAAAAGGGCACATGTTAAAGAACTATCTGAGTGTGGTTCCGTAATAGGATGCCACAGTTGGGACAAGTCTAATGCGGGTGTAATGTATAGGTGATCAGATTGTGCTTCAACGACACTATTTATCTATTCAATCAGTCCTTTGAAAAGTAAATTATATTACTTACAGAAGTAAAGCTAAAATTCAGTGAGCTCTTAAAAATGACCTATTGTTTCACTGCACGGCTAGATGCTTGATTTTATATAACAATTCAAAAATGATGAGGTGTCACCCAACAGAAGGGTACTCGTTATTTTCATATTTTTATTCTAAAAAGTTCCCTGCATCAAAGGGTACAGGTGGATTCTAATTATGGCAGCAAAAAGTCATCCCAGCAAAATCATCATCACCACTGAATCTATCACTCTCAATAATTCAGGCTTGTAACATTATTGGTTAGTCATGAAAGATCCTACATGAAGTTTTCCATACATGCAACCACGTGACTCTGTACATGTGTGTAAGAACACACTCGTTCCTGCACTGAGGGAAACAGAAAGAAAGCTGAGGTGGAAGAGATTATCACTGGGAGTGTCCAGAATAGACGAGATTAGAAATGAGAACATCAGAGGAAGAGCTCAGGTTGAGCAGTTTGGAGACAGAGTTAAAAAATGTGCAGAGGACAGTTGGTGGATATACTGGAAACAGGATGTTGCTGCCAAGTAGGAGGAAAAGAGGAAGAGAGTATTCATGGATGTAGTAAAGATGGGCTGCAGCGCCTGTTTAAAGAAGCAAAACATGTACCATGTATCACATGCCTGAAAAAGCATAAAGACATAGATGACACGGGGGATGTCGCCTGCTCTCACTGCATCCTCGCAGCTCTGAGGGAGACCAGTGGGATACAGGAAAACCACAACCCCACAGGGCCTCCTACTGGTATGAACGTGGCAACTGCAAACGCTACAGTTGGTGTGGGGCACCCACAATTTCATTCTACATGTCTATTCTATTCTATTCTATTCTATTCTATTTACAAAAACAATATTAAACTAACACACAAATGTGAACAGACGTTAGTGGGCTTCACAGCGAACATGCAGAAGGCTGCTACATGCAGAGTCATTACCCACGCGGCTTTTCTTAAGCAACAAGCAAGGTTTAAGCAAGATTTTTATGTTTTTGTTTTACTAGTATGTGACACAAGAATCCCACACTTTCAACTTTATTCTCTGACTTTTTTTTAAAGTCTAAATTCACAGTTGTTTCAAGAAAAGCTGCCATGGCTCCGATACTCTCGACAAAATGCCTCGTGTAGACGACATAGTGATACAACTTGAGCGACTGTGTTATCATATCTTGTGATACGATGTACAGCTTGTTTTCTCCTTTTAACTAGCTGCAGTTTTCTGCACCGTGTTTTTAGTGTCCATCTACTCATGATCACACTGTTTGTATGATTGTAACTAAAACCCATTCTGAAGTAGGATTTCACTCACTCATACTTCATCCTCATCTACATTTCCAAATTTTTCTCAAAGTGGTGCTTCAACTTTAATCTGGACTTCAATCTAAAAAAGATCAATAATATTTTTTTCCTAACAGAAGATTAGCCTGTAATAAAGGACTTTGTTAAGGATCAAACTTAACACATTGCTACTGTGTGCCAAGACTGAATCAATATCAACAACAAGTCCACGTAAACGAACACAAAATTCACACATGTCCTTTCTACAGTCTGTTTAATCCGTAAATCAAAATGAATAGCACTGTAGATTCTGACTTTACCCGACGACAGAGAAAAACAATCAATACAGTGACTGAAGTGGAATTCAGCAAGCACAGCCCCCCTACTGTACTCCTCAAAGAGCAATAATGCAGCTCTAGTATATTCAAGTCTAGCAGGGGAAGAATTTTCACATTAGCTGCAGAAGGCTAGTTCTATTTCAGTACATACGATTTGGAAAGTAAAAATAGCTTTTACTTTTGGAAGTGGTTATAAAAGAGCTACGAGACATGGGATCCTAAACGCACGGTTGAAATGAGAGGCTCTCAAGAAAGAAAATCTACACTTGAGCCCGCAGAGTCAATGGGGAGCTATCCACGGCTACCATAAAGGCTTTTATTTAATGCAAAGCAACATAAAAAACACAACATATGGAGATTGCAGCCTGAGCTTTTGACTGTTCTGATAAAAGGGGACATTCATGACTTACAAACTCGGCCACAGTGCAGCAGCCACACTGAAATGTGAAATCCTAATTCAGAAATTGAGTGTTGAATGAAACAAAAATCAACTGTCTGACAATAAATTTTCAAATTGTCATTTGCAATTTAAATAGCATCAGCAGTTGATACAAATTAGTAAACAGTGCAGGCTTGAGATCCAAACAAATGTAACCAAGCAAGGTGTGAAATAACAGTCTGCAAAAAACACAACACGCCAAAATATTTTCCCTTCTCCATTCTTTTCCTCTGCTTCACTCGCCCCTGCTAAATTCCCAGCATATTGCTGAATGCAATGCACCCCGCAATTACCCATTATCCAATCAAATGGAGTCAACACTTAACCATTTCCACAGCTTTGGGTTCAGCCACTTATCTGTCAGGGTTCTCAGTAGGCTTCAATAGCTGAACAGCATTGCATAACCTTATGGCTTCAAATTCAAGCTAGCCCAGCAGGGACAGAGGAGAGTTGGCTTTCTGTCTGAGGGGTCGTTGTTGTTAGTCACTGGCAGGGTGATTTCAGTTCCGGTCACTAACAGCACCAGCCCAGCACGTCTAGTACCTTATCCATCACAATACACAACGCAGGGCTAATCATTTGGAAAGGCTCCAGATAGTCCTTTTAAATCGCCTTTTAGATAATTCCCTACACATTATCTCTTTTCTTACATGGTGAAGCTATTTATGATTGTAGAAACTACAATAAAACTGCCCCTTTTTTCTTAAATTCTGTCCTCTCTCTACACCCTGTCCTGCTCTTTCATTAAACTGACACAATACTACCCATCCCAATAGGAGCCCAAGACTAGCAGGCCCCAATCAACTCACACAGTAGGAGATTTTTACCAGTGCAACCCTTTATTTTGCAGATCAGCACAGAAATATGAACAAGGTTTTTAAAAAAGCAAAACTTAAAAAGCTACAATATTTAATATCTATTTTTTCTTTTAAGAAAGAAGGAAATTTTAAGTTTCATAGTGGGATTCTGATGATCGGTTAAACTGACTGACAGGATGACTGCTGAGACGCTTGCCAGTTTTTCAGGCCTGTGATCTTTCACAGCTATGATACTAGCTCCCTCTAGTGGTTTCAAGATACCACTGCAAGAAAAGGATATTTTATGTCCACCAGACAGATGTCTGACAACACTGGTGCATTTGCAGGAAATATGTATATTCTCTTTACAATCCTATGTCAAAACATAATTATTCAACAGCCATAAAGACAAATAGTAGCAAAAATAATAAAACAATATCAACCAATGAACACATAGACTGTGGTCATAGGCAGCAAAATGTTGCTTTTAATAAGAAAATTCACAGATTTCTTTTTTTCCCTTTTTTTTCTTTAGAATTTACCAACATTTTCGATTTGTATTTTAACCTCTAAAATTTGTTTCTGTATTATGGTGTCCTTTTTAGTCCTGAAAATTTCTTCCAACTCTTTTAAATTTACTTAAAGATACTTAAACTCCTCCACTTGCGGCAGGAACTCGTCCCCGACCCAGAGTGGGCACTCCACCCTTTTCCGGCTGAGAACCATGGCCTCAGATTTTGAGGTGCTGATCCTCATTCCTGCTGCTTCACATTCGGCTGCGAACTGTGTCAGTGCAAGCTGGAGGCCATCACCTGATGAAGCCAACAGAACCACATAATCTGCAAAAAGCAGAGATGAGATTCTGTGAAAGTGAAAGCCCTCCGCCACTTGGCTGCACCTAAAATCCTGTCCATAAAAATTATGAACAGAATTGGTGACAAAGGGCAGCCCTGGTAGAGCCCATCACCCACCGGGAACAAGTCCAAATTATTGCCGGCAAGGCGAACCAAGCTCTTGCAACGGTTGTATAGGGATCGAATGGCCCATAGCAATGGGCCAGACACCCCATACTCCCGTAGCACCACAGGACAGCCCGAGGGACTATTGATTGATTGACTGAATTTTTATTTTGAACATGTTAAAAAAAGTAAAACAACATAGAATAAAAAGAGACAAACAAACAAAGCAAACAAAGGAAAACAAGCAACCACAACTACAAATAACTTTCATGTTCAAAAAGGAGCAGGAAGAAGCACGAGTTTATTTAATCCCACCCCCTTTCCACTATCTAGTAATCAATATACTACAAAAATACCTCCTTACAATTACATTATGTATATTTTTTTATTTATTAATTAAATGCATATCTATCTATCCATACATACACACACATATATATATACACATATATATACACACACACACACACATATATATATATATATATATAGAGAGAGAGAGAGAGAGAGAGAGAGAGAGAGAGAGAGAGAACCACTTGGTGTTCGTTCTCTCTGCGGTAGAGTATCACTTCCTGTTCCTGTTCCAACACAGTGGTGTTTTTTGAGTAGCTTATCTGCATAGCAATTTAATTAAAAAACGTTTAGATACCGTTTTCTTTTCCTAGTTTAATCTTCACGTGCTTCATCTGAAGCACACTCTCTGTGTACTCACTACCTAATTTATTGCCAAAGTCACTCACTGTGTCTTTACTGTTTCGCTAGCTTAGCTCGTAGCCAACTCGCTAGCAGCATGGCCTCTTCACCTGTCCTTCCTGCACTTTCCTGCTCATTGTGTCAGATGTTTAGTTACTCCTCGGCCTCCTTTAGCAGTAATGGTACTTGTAATAAATGTAGCATATTTGCAGCTCTGGAGGCCAGGATCACCGAATTGGAGACTCGGCTTTGCACCATTGATATGCCCGTAGCTAGCC
>VUQR01032483.1:0-15408 GCA_015108515.1 Hemichromis elongatus
CCTAGGGTTGTTCTTATTTTCTTCAATCAGTGAGGAATAGTAAGATGTTCTAGCTTTACGGAGGGCTTTCTTATAAAGCAGCAAACTATTTCTCCAGGCTAAATGATGATCTTCTAAATTTGTAGCTTGGTAGCTGCTCTGCTCTGTGTTGGTACAGGGTGTTGATGATGATAACAGTGGGTGGATTAAATTCTTAAACTTAGTTACAGCACTTTCAGAAAGACATCTACTGTGATAAAATCTACTCCCCACTGCTGTGTAATCAATTATTGTAAATGTAAATGTTATCAGGAAGTGATCAGACAGGAGAGGGTTTTCAGGAAACACTGTTAAATGTTCAGTTTCTATGCCATATGTTAAAACAAGATCTAGAGTGTGATTAAAGTGGTGGGTGGGTTCTTTTACATTTTGAGAGAAGCCAATTGAGTCTAATAACAGATTAAATGCCATGTTGAGGCTGTCATTTTTAACATCTACATGGATGTTAAAATCCCCCACAATAATTATTTTATTTGAGCTGAGCACTAAGTGCATTTCTTTTTTTTTTTATCATGAATAATGAACTACAGCTTTAAACACCTTTATAATTCATTGACACTCAAATTATATTTTGGGGGTTTTAATGTGTGGATGTTACCCTCTGAAATAAAGTAACTGTGTAGTGGTAAAATTATATATGCTTATAGAGAACCTTCTAACCTAGCTTAGCATAAATAGTAGAACCATCGAAACTTCTACCTTCCACCATTTTAAAGTTAGCTAGCTGTCTGGTTACAATCATCACTGACAGCAGCTGACTCAGCCGAGTGTTTGCTGACAGCAGTCATGACTTCGCTCAAACCTGATGACCTCACTATGCGGACAGAACTTTTGACAAGCTGTATACATACAGTAGCTGCAGGTCAACAAACAGCTCTTAATGCTAACTGCTGCAGAAAACACAATGTCCTAATTTAACATTCCTCTTGCTACACCTGCCTAATAAACACAGCACAACCCAGTGCTGAAAACATAAGGAGATATAGAGAATAGTATGTCTGGGTGTCAGATATGGCATATATTTACCACTAGGCATGTGGAGAAAGGTTTATCTAGGTGAAATAAGCATTTAGAAAGAGCTTGGGATGGATTGATAACTAACTCAGACCACACTTATATTTGCAATTCTCCCCCCAAAACAGCTGCAGTTAATTTACTTTTAACTGAGCCAAGTTGTTATTCTAAGTTAGTACTTTGGTAGTAGACTGTCTATAAAGACACTGAATTAGAAATGAGTGTAGTAGACTTTCATTACACCTCTGCCTTTGGTGTTAAATTCAGTTCAGTTCAATTCCGTTTTATATATACAGCACTAAGTCACAACAACAGTTGCTCCAAGGCGCTTTGTATTGTAAGCTAGACCCTACAATAATACATACAGAGAAAAACCCAACAATCATATGACCTTCTATGACCGAGCACTTTGGTGAAAGTGGGAAGGAAAAAGTCCCTTTTAACAGGAAGAAGCCTCCAGCAGATCTGGGCCAAGGGATGGGCGGTCATCTGCTGTGGTTGGAGTGAGAGAAGTGTTAATTTAATTTGCAATGGACTCCTGGGATTTACAGTTTTAATATGATTTTTGATTAAGATGTAATTTCTCTGGGTCTAAATAGAATAACTAGTAAAGCCACCTCCACATTTCTATTCCAACCTATAAATGCTCCCCTCACACACAGAACTATAGATTATTCTTGACCCCTTAACAACCTCTGGTCACTAAGGAAAAATTTCTATTCACCAACGGGTGGGTGAGTGGCTCCTGAAACCTCCTAGAAATTGCTTAGGTGGCTAACTGATTGTTAGTCACCCGTAGTTACAAAGTAAAAGTTGCACCTTACTGCCACAACCAACATCTTTTAAATGGTGAAACTTTATTTTATCTGCTTACAGGTTGTGTCTCTACAACTCGGTAAGCAGTTTCCAAGTTTGGCAAGTGAGCTTCTTCGAAGCAAACTAAAGGTAACCATGGCAATCTGCTAGTGACCAAAGCAACCACAAGTGGGGTCATAAAGAGGGGGCTGCACCTTCTTTAAGACCACAAACACAATTTTCCCTTTTAACCTGAGGTTCCCCAGCAGTCACAGTCTGGTATCTAGGCCTGGGTGAAATCTAAGGGATGATTTAAGGGTCTGAAACCAAGATTTGATTTTTGGACCCAAAACACTAAAAACGATCTTATGTATCACTAAGCATATATTATAAATACCAGGGAATGGTTTATGTGACACACACGCAGAGGCGTGGACTCGAGTCACATGACTTGGACTCGAGTCAGACTTAATTCAATTCAATTCAATTTTATTTATATAGCGCCAGATCACAACAACAGTCGCCTCAAGGCGCTTAGTACATACAAGCCGAGTCATTAATTTTATGACTTCAGACTTGACTTGAAAAAAATGTTCTAAGACTTGGACTTGACTTGGACTTTTACAGCAATGACTCGGGACTTGAATTGGACTTGAACCGGTTTACTTGAAAAGACTTGACCCATTGCTGGACTGGCCCGGTATGCCCGATTTTTTTATTTTTTATTTTTTTGTAAGGGTATAATTGGTCACGATCGACTCTGTGCTGGACAAATTACAGCCGATGAGGTCGAACTTTTGAGATAAAAAGGAACGCGATCTGTCCCGTAATAGAATGAAAAAAAAAGACACAAAGCTGGAGCTTTTTTGCTTCGTCTTTATGCTGCTGCCTCTTCTTGTCTAATCCTCTCCCCCTCCCTCTCCTGCTGCGACGTCAATCACGAAACTGATCAGTGATCAGCTGATCGGCTTTTCTGTCCCGAGTCCGTCTCTCATTAGTTCATCAGCACGTTTATGCTTGATAAGCTGTTGTTAGAACTTATTTAATATTACTTCCTAGTATCAGCTGATGTTTGCTGGAGCCACAGCCGGTGTTGCAGATCTACTGGCGACGCACAACTCCTGGCGTTGGTCGAACAGATGTGTGTAGACTTGCTTTTCAGGCGCTGCTACTGACAAACCAGGAAAGAAACACTAAATCTTTCATCTGTGCCATGTTGATGAATTACCTATATTGGCTGAAAAATGTTCATTTCCAGAGAAAAAACACAGGCAGAATATGCTAACAACGTGTGATGTTACAACACTAGTGAAATATTAATGTGTCATATATTTGTTCAAGATGTATTTATCTGTTATGGGCAAAAATATTGAAATCCCGGCAAACAGGAGTGGTGATTTTTATGACTTTGTGTATATAATTTGGCATTTTCTACTGATGTAGGCCAAAATAAATATAAAATATCATTTCATTCAGTTTCATTCAGGTTTATTTGCAAGACGCACAAACAGACAAAGTTGCAAATGTATTGTGCATGAAACGAATTCAAACCTGCTGCAGATGTGTGTCACAAGTTAATCTGGCTGTAGGCTGTGGCGCTTGGCCACAGGGGGCGTAATTGACTCGACTCCTTTTGAGTGAACACAAAGTAAACTGGACGCTTTAGTTGTGAAGCTAAAACGCTGAAATTGGAGTAATAACACGTACGAAGGGAACGATAACAAAGACAAGATCCTCCTGCTGGTTTGCTCTGTCTGTCCTGTGAACAGCATCGGCGTGCTGTTCATTGTTTGCTGTTTTCGCGATCGCCTCGCACGTGAGAATATTTTGTTTGTAAACAGCAACAAGACTGACGGAGTGTGTTTGACGTAACCTCACAAATGT
The DNA here is from genome assembly GCA_015108515.1 of Hemichromis elongatus. Classification (NCBI taxonomy): domain Eukaryota; kingdom Metazoa; phylum Chordata; class Actinopteri; order Cichliformes; family Cichlidae; genus Hemichromis; species Hemichromis elongatus. The sequence goes on from VUQR01032483.1 coordinate 3,733, forward strand.
CACAGATGAAAGATTTAGTGTTTATTTGCTGGTTTGTCGGTAGCAGCTAAAAGCAAGTCTACCACACATCTGTTCGACCAACGCCAGTAGTTCTGCCTTGCCAGTAGATCTGGAACACCGTAAAAGCTGCTGGTCATGATATCAGTTTGGATATGTGTTGAGAGGGAAACATGAAGATGAAACCAGGAGCTGTCCTTACTGAATCATCAGAGCTGAACAGGTGATGGAGACACAGGTTTACCTTTTAGGTGACATGCATGAGTTGAAGGGAAGTTATGAACTGTTTCTGAGAGACAAATAACACCAGGATCCTTTTCTATGTAGCTGACAGCTGGTAACTGTGCAGGGGCGGCTCTAGCAAAGTTTTGCCAGGGGGGCCAGGTAGGGCATTAACAGGGGGCCACAAAGAAATACTTTTCTTTTTTATTCTCATTTTGAATGTCTAGTTTAAAAAAATTATCTAAATCTTAAAACCAAAGTTTTCAACTGATCTAAATGTATAGAAATCCATTATTGTATGTAGTAACTATTAAGTCGAATCAGCATAAGAATTATTTAATTTATCTCCAAGGGGCATGGCGTTAAAGATAAGGATAGAGCATAAACAGACAATAAGAATGAGATAATAAATTCAACAATATACAGCATATACACAGTTTTAAAATTAAAGTGGCTATAATATATACCCTAGTAAGCTATAGTACTTTTTCCTTTGGGAAAGAACCATCTATGCAGCAATTCTGTTGAAGAAAGATGTTGAAAAAAAATGGAATGGTTTCTGTGCATTTGTTTTACATGTGCATTAAATTAAAGTTGATTATGTCGATTATTCATCATGAAGGGAGGGTGGGGGGTGGTTACTTTTTTTTTTTGCTGGGAATTGGCAACTCTATTAGTTAGGTTGTTTAATATTTCTGCTAAATACTGGCTTTTCCTATAATACCTGGTGGGCCGGTCTCTAGTCAAAAGGCCCGGAACGATTTTTTGACCCAGTCCAGCCCTGACTTCACCCCAAATCTAAAATTTAACATGCATATTATATAGAAAGTGTGCACCGTTAATTCAATTCATTCATTCATTTAAACCACACTTCGTGTGTATGTATGTGTGCATCAGCTGTAGCACATGCAATCAAATTAAACAGATTTAAAAAGAAAATGTGAATATTTTCTAAGTTCACTTGTTTCGTCACGTGGGGCGAAAGAGTTGGCAGTTTGCCTTGTGATCAGAAGGTTGCTGGTTTGAGCCCCGGCTCCGACAGTCTTGGTTGTTGTGTCCTTAGGTAAGACACTTCACCCGTTACATACTGGTGGTGGTCAGAGGGCCCGGTGGCGCCCCCCAGTGTCCGGCAGCCTCGCCTCTGTCAGTGCGCCCCAGGGCAGCTGTGGCTACAATGTAGCTTGCCATCACCAGTGTGTGAATGGGGGGATTTTTGGACTTGGACTTTTACACCAGTGACTTGAGACTCGACTCTGACTTGAGGATAAAGACTTGAGACTTGCAAAACAATGACTTGGTCCCACCTCTGTACACACGATACTTTGCTTTGTAATCTTCAGCAGTACAAACAAGCGCATACAATGTTTCACATTCACCTGCTTGCACAGTAGATCATGTTTTTCAGCATTACAATAAGTAAAGACAAATAGAAATAAACTTTGGTTTTATGTTTTTTCTTGTTGTACTTCAGGTTCAAGGCAGAGAAGATAAACTAAATTCCTGAAGCATAATAACCTTTTGCCAGTGCTTGGGCTTTTTTTCCAGTGTCTTTTGTCTTTTTCTGTCAAGCAGATTAGGTGTATCTTGTACTAGAGGCAAACTGTGAGCTAAATTATTTATAAATTAAAATATATTTCTGGAGGGGCAAATTGTTTACCTAAAAACTGAAAAGTAAATGTTCTCAAGCCAGTGTACATCATCCATTCAAGTGTAAGTAAGGTTGAAACAGGGTTTTTTTTTTTTGAAGATGTGATGTTAGTGGCATCGGTGAGGTATGTCCCGTCACAACAAGAAACAAAAATAATTAAAAAAAAACATAAAAACACAGCAGTCACGTTTCTTTCCTGCAAGACAAAGAAATGTAAGAGGTAGAGTGGAGTCTTTCATTGCACCTCCTGGTTTTTCTATCATCTTTTTTGGCTTATTTGCTCTTCCTGTTGATGTTGTTACACTTACGGTGCATGTTGTTTTTATTCCAGATCAGTGGAGATTTTGGGGAATGGGCTTTGATGTCTGTGCTAACGGTTTTATTCTCCTTGGTACCAGCCTGACAGTCCTGCCTGCTGGTTCGGATCTCGTAATGAATCATCGAGGCTCATATTCACGGCCGTTCGGTAGCAATAAATGTGCAATTCTAATAACACGCTGCTTTCAAAGCTCTTTTTCTTTTTTTTCCTTCACATTTTGGAAGCCATGTGTCACGCAGCTGGCGGCTCCTGCATGTTAAAGACAAGACAGTGTGGATTTGTACATACAAATATACTGCTCTGCTTCTCTTCCACAGTTCCACAGTTCTTCCACCTTTAGTCGTAAAATAAAGCTATTGTACTGATAAACAATGACAAACAGTAGTTTCAGATCAGTCACTTGTTCCCTCAGTAGATATTTTGCTACTATGATAGCGTTACTGTCACTATGACAGTAGCTTTCCTTTTGATGATAATTTTATTGTGATTTCATATTTGTTGATTGCGCAACATAAACTTAAATCAGCAAAGCACTACAAATTAGAATAAAATACTAGCATATAGAGATATTTTTACCCTTTTTACTGTAATCTAAAACAGTGAATGTATAATGTAGTGAATGTAAATAATAAAGTACGTCGTTGTCATCATAAAACGTCTCCAGTCACTGTTTTCTTTCATGTGCAGCTAAGATAAAATTTGAAAAATGCAGTAAAGCTAAATGTAAAACTCTGCATTGTAATCCTGAGGGTTGGCACTGTTACTAACCAAAGTACTGCTACATCAATCAGAGTTTAAAAGCCAGAGAACTCAAATAGCCATCACAGCATAACTAAAGTAACAAATTGCTGTTAAAAACTGAAATTAAAAATGTGTTACAGTAAAGGTTGAGAAGGACTTTTGTTCATTTGGTTTGTCCTCAGCACTTTTCCCCACCCAGGGCGTTACTACCTGGGAGGAGGCCCTGTCTCAATGGCTAAAGACAAAAGTTTTTATGCACACTTAATACCATAGATTACATAAATGACACGACTGGCTGCATTACTGCATGATAGACTGTGGTGTCTACACTGGCTATTTTTAGCCTGTTACTCAGTAACTTTTCCAGTAGAGACGGGTAAACATAGTTTGCACAGGCACACACTGCTGCTCCTGAAACACATAAAATGCTTTCATCTTTTTCACTTTCACTTTTTTTGGAATTTCTCTTTAATTCACCATGCCAATGAAGTCGCCACTTAATACTAACGCTTTACGTTTCCAGCTTGTTTAAAGAAGCCTGGAAGGATTCTGCATCACGTCACGGGTTTAGAGGAGCCGGTTGCAGAGGTGAAGGCTTTTCCTCCTGAGCTGATGATGCTGATGATGCCTTGGCAATAACCTGCACTTTCAGCACAAGTCACTGTGACGCTTTTGTTTTGACTCACTGAGGCGGTTTCATCTATTTGTGCCTACAAGCATCAGGGACTGACGTCAGTTCTGTCAGTTCCTGATGCTTCAGGCAAAGGGGTTTAGATATTATTCAATACCCAATAAAATGTTTCATCTAAGGTTAAAGAAAAAGATCAGGGACAAAATGAAACATGATCAAAATTACACTAGTGGAATGTCTTTCATAACCAGCAGCATCTGGAGATGCAAAATGGCTCAAAAGGTCTATTTTCTCAACAAATTCAACAATTTTGGTTAAATCATGTCCTCAGTGTTCTTTTGTATATTATGGTTTTCATCTAAAATTGAGATTGCATTTCTTTTTTTCTCCCAAGAATACATGCCGAGGAACTTCTGCACATTTAACATGTTTTCTGTGATTTGCAAATCATTACATTCTGTCTTTTTTTACATTTCACACAGTATCCCAACTTTTATAAAATTATTTTTTTCTATAATTTTTCTATAGTGAAACCATTAGATATTTACGGTCACCAAAAGCAAGAACTCTATTCTACTCTCTGTTTATCAATCAGAATTAAAAAAAAAAGGACAGGGTCTTAGTTGTTTCTGGATTTTGTGACCTCACACTTTAAAGTGTGAGCTGCACCTCCACAGGACATGCCCTGTGGAGGTGCAGCTATAGATAAGTCATTCAGTGACCTTTAGAATAGACTGTATTAATGTTGGAACTTGTTGCAACAGTAGGGTTGAGTACAAAAAATGATCCACAGTCAAGATTACAGGAAATGTTGACTGATTAAGAGAAACTCTGATTCCTTCTTTGTATCTTACATGCCTATTGATTATAATGTAGGATGACTTTAAAAATTTAAAGTAGATAAATAGCCTTGTTACTACGACTAACAGATGGGGATCTGTGTAATGCCACAAATCAAGGTACTGCTGTATCTCTGTGAACTTCACAAAGACATCGAGTGAGGACATAACTTTTCATTGGCAATCACAGCCAGAAGAAAGCCAGAGCAAATCTTTTTCATGACCCTCATCAATTACAATCACATTTATAACTTATTTGGTAGTTAGGTTCTTCCATTGCACACTAGCCTTATTTTATCTCAATCCTGAGAAATCTGTTTTCAAGTGACCTACCTGGTTAAAAAAAAAGTTAAAAGACTCAAAATCCCTTCACAGAGATGATTACTGCAAACTGCGCTATTCATACAAATTAATGAATACATTGCTTTGACATCTGCTCCTTTAAAGTTTGTGATCCCCAGAGGATGAACCCTACTGACTTTGGTGATCAGTTGAGTTTGTATTTGATCTTCTGGCCCTACATCTGTATTATTCATTCAAGAAGTGATATAACACAACTACACTTACAGCTACGGCTGGAAATCAAGTTGAACTTGGCATGCATTATGTCACCTCAGCATGTGTATACTAGATGTTAACACGCTGATGTCAGCATTTGGCTCAAGTACAGCCTCACATTACCAACAGCATGGCTGAAGATGCATCATGTTTGTTCATTCTGAAAATAATGCCAACTTCCAGAGAATTAGCATAAATGAGCATCCAAATCAAATCGTTGTAGCAGTGTGAATTATCGAATTATGTGTGAGTAAAAGCTGTCTCACAGGACGCTCCCCTCTGCAGGATGTTTCTGAACTGTAGGCACACCCTGAACAGGCATGAGATACAACGCTGTGCACAAGCCAGCTACTTAAAGAATGATGAAACAAAAGCTAATTTGGTTTTTACTTTAATAAGTTTTATATAATTTGCTTTTTTAAAGGATGCCACAGTGGTGCAGTGCTTGTCTTTGTTGCCTCAGACCAAGTGAGTTCTTGGTCTGAGGGGAGTTTGGATGTTCTCGTCGTGCCTGCATGGGTTCTCTACAGGTACTTCAGCTTCCTCCCACAGTCCAAAGGCATGCAGTATTAGGTTAAACTGTGATTATAAAGTGGCCACGGATGTGAGGATGAATGGTTGTCAGTGACTTTTGTTGGCCCAGAATGGCAACCTGTCCATGATGTACCCCACTTCTTGCCATATCTCCTCGTCCCCAACTGATCACAGCAGATGGCTACCCTGGATGTTTTTTTTTCCTTTTAAAAGGGAGTTTTTTATTACCACTGTCACCAAGCACTTGTTCATAGGGGTCATCTCAGTTGTTCCTGTCTTATTGTAGGGTCTTTACAATGTTGTTGTGATTGCCGATCTGCTGGGATTTGTCCACACAACCATCTCTATGTTTAACAGAAAATGGTCAAAAAAAGAAAAAATATCAACTGAGCAACAGTTTTCTGGGTGAAAATGCTCTATTGACTTCAGAGATCAGAGGAGAATGTTCACACTGCTTTGTGCTGTAGGAAGTAACTCAAATAATGACCACCAAGGCATGCATCTGTGAACATGCTACTTATAAAACCTTGAAATAGATGGGTCACACTGGTCACCACTCGTATCAGCAAAGGTTGCAATCTAGACTAACTGACCAAATTTGGACAACAGAATGTGTGTCAGATTTTGGTATAAGCCACCATCAGGCTGCTGATGGGGGTGTAATGGTGTGGTGGGGCTGAACATGTCTATCCCTTCATGACCATGGTCCATCTTCTGATGGCTGCTTCCAGCAGGATAATGCACCATTTCATACAGTTCAAATCATCTCAAACTGGTCGTCTTGACAATTAGTTCACAGTCACCATATCATAGATCTGGTGGAATGGGCTATTCACTACATTATTTGTGATGTTATCATGTCAACACAGAACAAATTCTCTGAAGTTTTTTTCCCCCCCCAGAAGTGTACTGAGTTCTGAAGGCCAAAGGGGCTCTAGTGTGGTATTTTCAATTTGTTCCTAAAAAATGACCAGTGAGAGTATTTGTCATCCTATCGTTGTCACAACAATTTTCTTTTTAAAGAACAAAAGGTGTGAATGCAGTGTTACTCAGTTCCATTTGAATGCATGCGTACATGTAAACGTGTGTGGAGCCACAGTGTAAATTGCTGATAGGTGTGTTCCTGGCTCCAGCTCAGAGGAATGTAAGGTGTGGTTTCCAGTGTTGCCCAATACAAAGCAGCTCGGTGTTCAGTGGGACATCTATGGCAACCACAGGCTGTTTAACGAACACGCAGTCGACTCCCCATTCAAAAAATATGCTGTGCTTATTCTTCCTTTTCTTTAATGTTTCAGCTTCGCTGTGCAGCACGATGTGTGGGACTTTTCAAATTCAGCTGTAGAAAGAGAAACTTCCAGTATATTTAAACACAGAGTGTATATAAAAGATGGGTGTAGCCACTATGATGTCACCTGTTGGTTTCTGGAATCTGTTTTTTGAATGCTTTGTGTAAGTGTGTTGGCCGCTGCCATCTGTTGTGTGTTTGTGTGTGTGTGTCTGATGTGTCCACTGGAGTATGGATGTCAGCTTGTGTGAATGGGGGAAAGAAGCATGTTGTATAAAGTGCTTTGAGTGCTCATGTAGAATAGAAAACCACTATACAGAAACCAGTCTGTTTACTAGTAACATTTTTTGTTCAATATTTGAACAAAACTGTAACTGTACCAGCACCAACTTTCAACAACAAGGACATGTACACAGTGGTGGGTTTCGGGTGGGGGTGGGATTACATCAGCTCTTCTTGTTTGCGTTGGTGATGGACAGGTTGACATATAAGGTCAGGCAGGAGTCTCTGTGAATTATGATGTTTTTAGACGACATTGTGATCTGCAGTGAGAGTAGGAAGCAGGTGGAAGAGAGTGGAAAGGTGGGCGTATGCAATGGAGAGAAGAGGAATGACTGTCTGTGAATGAAAGGGAGACAGGTGGAAAGGTGGACATCCAAGGGGTAAAGATAGTAAAGATAGATACCATCCAATGCAACAGAGGTGAAGAAGAAGTGAAGGGGGCAGAGGGTTGGTGTGACAGAAGAATATGGTAGATGGAGCAGGTGATCTCCTGTAGTGACTTCTAAAGGTAGCATCCAAAAGAAATAATGATAATTTGGCTGAAACTCTGGAGTGATACCTAATCGGTGCCAGCAACACCGTGTAGCTAGCTGTATATATAAATTTACAGATGCAATCCACGAGCAAACATGTCAGTTAATAAATACCAAAATTTCACTCATCAAAACTAAAGACCTTTTGGGCAATCTGTGCCTTACAACAGCCCAGCCAAACCTCTAAATCCTGAAGGTATCCACATGGATATTTGGTACTGTAAATGGTAAACAGCACATTTCTACTCTACTGGAGAACTTGGATATAACAGAAAATACACTGACCATACAGTTATAAAGGGAATATTAGTTGGGGTTTTTGGTGCCAGGCCATGAAAATGCATTTCTTTGCAAATAACAAACTGAAATTATGTTTTTAAACCCAAATCTTGACTTATCTTAGTCAGTAAAAAAATTATCCGAGCATAAGACTTAATCATTAAAATTTTTTGTTTTGTCAAACAGTGAATTTGAAAATAAATGAAAGACAGCAAAAATATATTTTAGCATTAAAAATATGATCTAAGTTAAAGAGCTTGTACATACTGACGAACACACAATTACAAAAATCATTCTGGTAACTACCCATACTGTTAGTTTATAAACTTTACACTAGATTGGATGGTGGCTTATGATTTTGTTAAGCACTGTATATGAAAACATGGAACTAAGATATATACATATATATTTAATTTAATGTCATCAGAGGGAGAAGATAGTAACCACACAGGCCCGGGGAAGAAAACATTCCTGAAATAGTTGCAAAAGCTGCCCGACGGTGAGAGTGGTGCATTACATCTCCAAAAATGGTGTCAGAGACGGAGAGTGACTTCGTTCTCATGCCTCTCAAAAATGTTCTCGTGGATTTCTGCCAGAGAATGTAACGTTTAACCAGCTCAAACCTTCGCTCCTCCCTTCCCTGCCGACTTTGCGTGAGTCAGCTGGGCTCATTACGCACGTTCCGGTGTGCGGCAGGTGTAATTCTGGCCACACCCACAAGGAAACTCCTGACAAGCAGACTCAGCAGGCTGTCAGTCGGTATCAGAGCGCCGCAGAAAGGAGGACAAACAGGTAAGAAGCTCATAACTTACCAGGAACACTTGTTGGAGTTTAACAGGAGCGCGTTGGCGCAGTTTTTCTTTTCTTTTCTTTCTTTCTTCTTTTTTTTTTACACCGATTCCAGGTCAGAAAAGCGCTTTCACTTACTTAAGAGGGTTCACGGCTATTTTCCCTCAAAGTGGATCGCAGAAAAAACTGAGGGCTGATGAACAGATAATCTAACTGATGCAGGGAAGCACAGAGACTACTTCAGGTCAAAACTGTGCGCAGAAAAGTTAAGCTAACCTTATAAAGTTTAGCCTGTGGCAAATGAAGAGGCAGACTAATAAATCCAGCCCAAGTACTCCATCATTTTAGATCTTCAAATAATTAATCTTGAGACAAGCAGTGTAAACGGATAGAAGGTACCATAAAGTATAATAAGAATAGGCAATTAATATAGAGATGAAAGTTACTGTTGTTCCAGGAGCATTATGTTAGAGCTGTTCAGAGTTAACAGCATTAGTGTGATAATGTCACCAGAAATCAATAGTTCTCAACCTTTGTGGCCTGCCTTACTGCAGTCTGTGTTTGTGGTTGAGCACTTTTCATGGCACTGGTATGCAGGCTCTAATACCTGTAGTGTGTTAATACTGTGGAGAAACATGTAAGTATTGCAGATACTTAAAAATATGCATTAACAAATAATTTTCAATCCAATATTCAATACTTAAATTTGACTATAGACTGAGATATCATCTCAGCATCTTGTTATAAGCAGGATATCATGAAGCCAGCATGTACTGGAAGTGGTTACTGCAGGCTTGTCCTTGCTTTTTGTCATGTTAATGAAACAACCTATAATTAGACACAGGGCTCATTCTCACTCTTGAGCTACATTACACATTAAGGTGTTGAAAAACTTGACTGACATGCAAAGAGCCTTGACCTCAGTCTTTTCCAACACCTTCTGGATGGACTGGAAAATCTTGTGGAAACCTTTTAAACCTTTTCATGTGTACTGTTGGTCTGCTGTGTGCAATCTGCGTCTACATACTTATGGCCAGAAAGTATAGTGTGAGCAGTTTATACTCACTTCCATGAAATTTCAGTGCTGTAAAGTGGCATGAAAATATAGGTTTTGCACTTTCTTACCCACTATAATAGTGACTTTAAGCTACGTATCTGCAAGATTAAACTTGTGTCAGGCATTGACAATAAAATTCCTTTTTCTTTAGTTTTTTTCAAAACTGATGATATCTCACATTTTTCATTTTCTCAAAGTACCCTCAGACAAAGGGCAAGTCAGACTGTACTCTGCTCTTTGATAAGAGGCCAACAGAGATGAGATGTTATCTTTATTTCAGCTGGGTGGAGGGTGCTATGTGAACTTTTAACTGGCTCCACGTGGAGCTGCTCTGTTACTTAACACTTAATTACTAATAGTCACAACAACAATAACAACACCGAACCAAACCATGCTGTTCTAACTGGGTCTCTACCCCTGCATCCTGTGCCTGTTTGGTTGAAGAATCAAGTTGGGCGACTGATTACCAGCTGTGATTGTTTGTGTGAGTGTGTTTATGTGCGTGTGTGGGTAATCACAGTAAAACATGGTCCTGGAGACACCAGCAGTAGTGAGAACTATGGCAGTTTTAAGCCAGAAGATACAACAGGCTAGAGAGAGCAATGGTTGCTGGGCTAGTCCTCCTGTGAAACAGTCACGACAACTTGATATTATTTTATCATATTATCAGTAATTAATGGAATGAATGAGTTCCTTTGGCCCCTGTGAGCTTGTAGTCTTGGTATTTTTTTTAGTTTGTTTTGTTTTTTAGCATGCAGGCTAGCAAGCGTGTTGCTTATGTAGCTACTTTTGCAGCCTTGACAGCTAGCTTAAGAAGTAGGGATATTAGTGATACATGAGTTGCTTTAAAGAACCACGTCAAGCACATACAATTAATCATTATATTTCTGAAACGTAGGTTTTCTCACATATGTTGCAAAATGTAATCGTCACAGAGATATGCTAGCAGGCTAAAATGAAGTCAACTTTATGCTGTTATGTGTGAAATAGATTCTCGGTGTTGTTGTCCTGTGTTCAGAATGTAAAATATGCTTTCTAAAGCTGTTTTCTCACGACTGTCTAAGACAAATAGCAGACATTCATGTGTAAATGTTTTCTTGGATGAAGAATGCTGAAACTATTTAAAGCTGTTAGCATTAATGACTTTTTTGCTTAGCTAAAGTGTCTTTGTATTAGTCTACATTCCATGTCCTTATCTTTCATTCCATCTTTCCCACTTCTGATTACATTTATCTCTAAAACAGCTGTGTTTTTTCTTTCAGTGTTATCAAACATATTTTTTACAGTTACTCTCATTGTTTATATTTTTTCACTCTTGACTCTTCAGTTTTTTTTACTTACGCTGTGTAAATGATGACTTGGATTTTGTTGCATACCAGAGATTAAGCTTTTTAGTTTTGTCGTATTTAGTACTGTCGTAAGTGTAATATTATTTTTTTTGTACTAGCTTAAAAAGGTTGTTTTGGCAGCTTACATATATATAAAAAATTCCCCACTCGCCCCTGCGGGCGGTCAATCCTTCAAGCTCGGGTCCTCTACCAGAGGCCTGGGAGCTTGAGGGTCCTGCGCAGTATCTTAGCTGTTCCTAGGACTGCGCTCTTCCAGACAGAGATCTCCGATGTTGTTCCAGGGATCTGCTGGAGCCACTCGCCTAGCTTAGGAGTCACTGCACCTAGTGCTCCGATTACCACTGGGACCACCGTTACCTTTACCCTCCACATCTTTTCGAGCTCTTCTCTGAGCCCTTGGTATTTCTCAAGTTTCTTGTGCTCCTTCTTCCTGATGTTGCTGTCGTTCGGGAATGCTATGTCAATCACTACGGCCGTCTTCTTCTGTTTGTCTACCACCACTATATCCGGTTGGTTGGCCACCACCATTTTGTCCGTCTGTATCTGGAAGTCCCACAGGATCTTAGCTCGGTCATTCTCCACCACCCTAGGGGGAATCTCCCATCTTGACCTC
>VUQR01032484.1:0-12282 GCA_015108515.1 Hemichromis elongatus
CTGGGCATTTTATGCATTATACACATTGGTAAGTACCTGCATTCACTGACCAAGTAAATGATCCAAGTTCGTTCAAATCACCATGATCAAAGTTTCAGAACAAACCCAAAGAGACTTTGCTTTATCTCCCCCTAGCTTCAGCCAATAAGCTGGTATGCCATATGACCAACTGGGCCCAGTACAGACCAAGTGCTGGCAAATTCACACCAGACAATATTGATCCCTTCCTGTGCACCCATGTCATCTATGCTCTGGCCACCATTAACAGCTTCAACCAGATCAGCCCCATTGAGGTGAACGATGAGGAGCTGTACAGCAGCCTCAACAGCCTCAAGAATGTGTGAGTTCACCAGTATTAACAGTATTAACAACAATTTAACATTAGCCTGCTTTTAAGCCTAAAACCATATTTCAGTGTTTCATTGCTTTTTTCAAGTGTGAGTAGATTTTAGAAGAACATGTAAAAAGAAAGAAGAGTAACCTTGAATTCTGTCACAGTATTTTTAATTATTTAGAAATATTTAAAATTACAATGATCCCAGCAATCTGACCGGAAGTAAGGTGTTCCTTAATTATTTAAGGTTATGTTTGTGTGTCTCCTACATAATGCTAACAGCAACCCTGCACTGAAGACTCTGCTGACTGTTGGAGGAACGGTTAATGGAGTGAGCCCGTGAGTTTCTCCTACATCAGTTCTCAGATCTCATAGCTACCTCTATTGCTTTAATGTAGAAGAGATGTTACGTTTTGTTTTTCCTTGCATCCCACCAGGTTCATTGCTATGGTTGCCACTTCGGAGAATCGTGCACTTTTTATCAAATCTGCCATCGATTTCCTGCACGCCCATAACTTTGATGGGATAAACCTGGACTGGGAATATCCTGGACACAATGGCAGCCCAGTGGGGGACAAAGAGAAGTTCACTCTATTGGTCACGGTAAAAACAGCTCACATTGGCCTGGAATTTTAAATAGAATGTTGAAGCCTTACAGCTTTGTGGCATGATGGTTGGCGCTGTTATGTCACAGCAATAATAGCTGTGACAGTAGATGTAAATATGAGTGTAAATGGTCACCTGTCTCTCTGTATTAGAAAAACTGTGTTAGAAGAACAGCCAATATAGCTTTCAATACATTCAGTGTCTCCATGGCCTCATTTGTTTAACCTCACAAATATTAAATTAAATTATGGTCCTGTGTGTCTCCAACTTTGAAATAAGACTGTACTGGAAATCTTGTTTCTTGTATTAGATTATGTAACCTGTGGCACATAATGATGAAAGGATGAATATACCCTACCCTGTTTTTTTTTTTCATTTTGCTTTTTCAGGTTCATTTTTGCCTTTGTCGCTGTTCTTTTTCCTGCCACTTTATGATATACATTAACTGTATTTATGTAACTACTGACACCTTTTCCTCACAAAAACAAAAAAATATTTTGTCATAACAGTGAGTGAACATACTGCTGTCAGAGTAATCATTCTTTATAGTTGTAATCAGAATTTTCTCTGACTAGGTCTGCTTTTGTTATTTCGCCTACAGGAGCTTGTGAAAGCATTTGAGGCTGATGCCAAAGAAAACAAGAGAACTCAGCTGCTGCTGTCGGCCAATGTTGCTGCCATTCCTCAGACCATTGATAGAGCATATGAGGTGGCCAAGATTGCACCGTAAGCTTGATTTCAGCATTTTAAATACTTTCAGGAAAATAAGGTAAAAAATATTTTCACCATTACAGAACTTGTTAGTATTAGACTTATTACTCATTAGTGTTACTTATTAGTATTTCTTATTTTAAATGACACAGAGCCCAGTTTCACATATACTTTTGACCACAAAGATCCCATGTAATCTGAATCTTTCACAATGAACAAACATATTGAACAAAAATTTCTAACCCAACAGACACTTTGACTTTATCAACATTATGACCTATGACTACCATGGTCACTGGGATCCAGTAACTGGACACAACAGCCCACTGTATGAGAGCGCTGTGGACTCTGGCTTACAACTTCATTACAACATAGTAAGAACCACACCATCACATCTACAACAATCGTCCAGGTTGTTAGAAAGAACACAATGACAGACTGAACAGGGAGTGATTTGTGAAAAATAGCAGACAGAGCTCCCCCCTCAATGTTTGTTTTCTTATTCAGATAAAGGTATCCAATCAAATGTAACATACCAAAGAGTTTAACACAAACTGGCAACACTGTTTAACCCTTCCACGTAGGACTATTTGACCAGTCATGCCATTCAACATCATTTTTTTGTGAGGCTACTATTGCTCTGTCTGCATCAGTCTAAAATAATGTTTTACTGCTGACAGCACTAAAAACCCATTTTCAATACTGATGAGAAAGGTATTGCCATACTTTTTGTATTCATGCTTTATAAACCTTGTTCTCTCTGACCTAAAGAAGAAGAAAAGAAAACTCTAAGAAATATGAACATCCTAGCAAGCCTATGTTTATTTCCAATATTAAATATAGGCTGCTAAATTCATCAAAGTTTGCTGCAGCGTTGGAAATACTGGTACACATTGGAAGAACTGATCCCAAAATGCTGCCTGAGTTTTATGCAATATTCTTCTCCCTTTTTTTATAGAACTCCTCTATAGCCCTATGGGTATCTCTGGGAGCAGCATCTGAAAAGCTTCTGTTAGGTTTCCCTACTTATGGAAGAACCTTCCGTCTTAGCAGTGGGGCAAATGGCCTGGGAGCGCCAGCCAATGGGCCTGCAGTTGGTGGACCCTACACTCGCACTGATGGTTTCTGGGCCTTCTATGAGGTACAACGCATTATTAAAAAACTCAAGTTTGCTTGTGCTGCAAGTCCCCTATTGCTCCATGAGTGGTGGCCGTAGCTCAGGAGGCATAGCAGATCATCTACTAATTGGAAGGTTGGTGGTTTGATCCCTGGCTTGTCTCCTGCCTGCAAGTATTCTTAGGCAAGGTATTGAACCCCAGGTTGCTCTCCGATGTGTTTATCAAAGTGTGAATGATGGATAGAAAGCATTTAGGTGTGAAAAAAGGGGTTGAATGAATACATGTTGTATAAATCCCTGTCAGTGCTCAAGCTGAGTAGAAAATTTCTATATAAGAACCTCTTCATTTACCATTCGTCCAGTTGCATGCTACTTAACAAGAAAAATATCAATCCATAAGCCTGTGTCATTTCTGGGTTAACAGATCTGTGACTTCATTAATACCGCTACTCTTGGATGGATTTCTGAGCAAGAGGTTCCATATGCCACCTACGGCAGTTCCTGGTTGGGCTATGATGACCAGCGCAGCTATTCTTCCAAGGTAAACAGTTCCTACATGCATCAAACAAGACAAGTTCTTGTATTTGTTTTCTTCTTTTGAATTGTACCTGCTTTTATTATAATAATTTTGTTGGCTCTCCTGTAGGTCCAGTGGCTGACTGCCCACAATTTGGGAGGTGCTCATGTGTGGACTCTGGATATGGATGACTTCAGTGGATCTTTCTGCTCAGCTGGTGTTTATCCTCTCATCAACCACCTAAGGATTTCAATGGGTAAATATTGTAAATCAGCTACATCAGCATTTATAAAATAAAATAATAAAAATAAAAGTTTAGTCAATTTTATGCATACTTATTTTACAATGTCTCATGATGCAGGCTTCGGTCCAAAGCCCACCACCACTCCACGCCCTACCACAACTAAAGACCCTGCTGCTGACTTCTGCTTTGGCCGTCCTGATGGGCTCTATGAGAATTCAGCTGACAAAACCACCTACTTCCAGTGCTTCCAGGGAAACACCTACCTGCACCATTGCCAGCCTGGCCTCATCTACTGGGACTCCTGCAAGTGCTGCAACTGGCCTTAAGGCACGGAAGCATTCAAGAACATTAAGTTTAAAGAACACAAATTCAACAATACAGAACACAGTCAATTATGGTTCAGTAAAATCTTGTCAGAACTTAAACTGATAAACATCATTGTCCTGAGTTAGAACAGAAACAGAAAGTAAATCAACAAGATATTACCTTTTGTGGTTGACTCAACGTTTTCTTGACAAAAATAAACAAAATCTATTCATGACGTGTTCCAGTGATTGGTATGCCTGAATTATTCCTTTGATGTGCTCTAGAGAAGAAAAAAGACAAAAGCAAAAATTCACATACATGATTAAATATTTTTGAGAATTTTTGCTGTAGTTTTGTTTTGTGAACCTATTACACTTGCAGCATGCTTGTGTCATGGTGTGGTAGTGAGCACCGATGCCTCACAGCAAGTAGGTCTTTATTTTAAATACAGACTGCCACCTTTCTGTGTGGAGTTGCATGTTCTTTAGCTTGCATCCTCTCCAGGGACTCTAGGTACCCCCACAATCCAAAGATATGAATGGGGTTACGTTAACATGTGATTTAAAATTGGGCGTAGGTGGAAATAGCTGGGTTAGGGTCTTTCTGAGTTGAATAAGTGAAGGATGGATGGACTCCATTTGAATAACTAAAAATGTATTTATTGTGGGTAAAAAAGTAACTGAACATGTCACCAATTTTCTAAGTAAATACATTTCTAAAGGTGTTATTGACATGACATCTCACCAGATGTTGCTAACAACCTATTCAATCCACACATGTAAATAAAATCAACCCATTAATGTCTATGGATAAATGCCTGTGTAATAACAACAAACGACACAGGGAAAAAGTGTTGAATACAGGAACAAAAGGGAGGTGCAAAAAGGCATGGAAAGATATGACCACAGCTGAAATCTGTCAATATTTAGAAAGCAATCCTGACACTTTTGAAATGATGAGCTATCTAAAGGTGTCTCATTACAGTGTAACACAAAAAAAAAAAACCCTGCATATAATGGGTAAGTAAGGTTGTGGAGCTCTTGCAAGACCTCCACAACTTTATTTTTGCAAAAAATACTGAAAGCTTTGGTTATAGAACAATTTCTAAACTACTCCACTGGACATGGAAAGAACTTCACTTCAGTTCAGTTCAATTCAGTGTTATTCATATAGCACCAGAGTCCAACAACATTTGTCTCAAGGTGATTTATACTGTAAGGTAAAGACCCTATAACAGTAAAAAGAAAACGGAGGAAGCACCAGCAGCATCATATGTTGTAATTTGAGCATTTGAGCAACCCCCCCCAAATATATTTTTATATTTATATTTTCATTTTTTAATTTTATATGTCTATCTTAACTCTCTCTCTCTCTCTCTCTCTCTCTCTCTGCGCACGTGTGTGTGCGCATATGTGTGTATGTGAAGTTTGTGAGGTTGTAGCCATTATCTACAAAATAACCACACCCCTAAAAGTGCTACTTAATGAGACCTGGAAACCAAACATACAGGCAATGGTAAGTACACTAGCATGGATAACACAAGGGACTGTGGTTCAATCTCAGTCTTCTCCAGTCTGCATGCCAATTATCCTTGGGCAAGATACTAACCCTTCGATGCATCTGTCGGTGTAAATGTGTATGAATGTTGGATAGAGCACTTAACAGCTAACAAGAAGTGCTTGTGTGAATGGGTAAATGAATTAGTTGTGTAGAGCGCTTTGAGTGCTCAGACAGAGTAGAGAAGCGCTATATAAGACCCTAGATTGGTCTGGGCAAAGACCTCAAAGTCGAGAACACCAGCGTGTTGTGTGGGAAATATGCATAAAAGTCAACCAAGAGAGACAAGACATATTAAGGCCACTCAGAGAGAAGGGCCCAGAACATCGCAGCAGCAGAGAGACAGTTTGGTCCTTGGCAGTTAGTATCCCTTGGGTCACACTAACTGTTGGCCATCCAAGGTCATCGGAGGACTCCCAATGACCTTGGAGTTCATGAGCAAGTGCTTTGGTGACAGTGGGAAGGACAAATTACCTTTTAACAGGAAGAAACTTGAAGCAGAACCAGACTCACAGAGGGGCGACCATCTGGGGGGGTAGGGGAAGGCAGAGAAGACAAAAGACATGGAAGAGGAGCATGAGATTAATAATAACTCATAATTAAATGGAGGGTGGTATATAAACATATGGTGAGTGAATCTGCAGTGCTCCCTGCAAGATTTTCAGAAAGTTAAAATAATTATCAGAAGAGCCAAGGACCATTGTGGAGAGCTACAGCTAGATATGGAACAGTTCTGGTACAGTTCTTTTAACCCTTTATGACCCGTCGGAGCGGGCACGCTCTGTTTTGCGTAACTATTTTTAAAGCCTGGTAGAATTGCAACCACATAAGCTAGTGTATCACAGTTAAATAAAGTTCAAATTAAATCCTACTAAATGGGACATCAGCACCACCTAATGTTGTAAAAGTCACCCTGCAATAGTTACAAAAGGCAAGGGATTCTGGGTAATCCTCTGAGTAATGGAGGATTCCTGTAGAGGTAACGAATGTACAAATGTCGTGGGGAAGAAAAATCATATCGTTGGTTGTAACAGTAATACAAGCTGACCCAATCATTATTGTTGTTTAAACATCATTTGTTGCGGGTCATTTCTCGCATCCTTATGTTGAATGGAATGCTCATTTATGTGAGATTTCTTTATTGGAAAGAGTGGGGAAAACCCGGGGGTATAGTTAGCTAAAGCTGATGTCATTTATTTTATTTAGCTCTCTCCTCCTCTCCCCAGGCTCTCCTCTTTGTAATATATTAATCTCTACGTTCAGAGTAGGGAATGGGAAACACCTTAAAGTCATTTTATGTCTCTTTCACCCATCGCTTTATTTCATTGAGTTTTATGTTATGTTTTAGTTTGACGGTGGTGTAGTTTGTGATCAAGATGAAGCTGTAACAACCCCAAGACCTTACAACTGACATTAAAGTCAACTACATGCCATCAGTAAAACTCTTTTTTGACTTCAAGAAGAGGTAGAAGTGATAATTGCATTCCAGGGGAACTTAAAGTTTAGGTTGTAAACATTTGCACTTAGAGTTGGTTAATTTTCCTGTGATGTATTCAAGCTGATGTGTTAGAGGATATGTTAGGAGGTGTTAAGGACATATGTGCTCCAGTTCATTATTTCTTTAAAATGTTGGACACAGATGGTAAACTGTCATCAGACCCTAAATAAATTGTCCTCTGTTGTTATCCATATTGCTTCGATCATTCTTCGGTGATTGGACATATTGGTTACATAGACATGGACATAATGTGTAGATATTATTAAAATATGGTATATAATGGTTGTATTGATGTTGAGCAACTTGAAATACTCCCCAAAATGGCACTACAGCATGTAAAAATATAAATTTAAGCTCTGGCGGACTTGTTTCTATGGTAGGTTATAAAGGGTTAAAGAAAACAATAAATAAAGCACTCAGCCGTCATGGCTTAACAAAGCAGGACTCAGTTACAGAAGAAAAATCACTCTGAAGCACATTTAAAGTTTGAAGAACAACATTAAGGATATGTCTGTGAAATACTGGGATTGTAACCTGGTCATATGCCATACTACCCTCCATGTCTAGAGGTCAAAATGCAATGCACATCAACCCAAAGTACTATATCAGTAGTTTAGTTTGGAGGTGAGAACATCATGGTTTGGGGCTGTATTCCAACATATGGCACTGGCACACTAGAATTAACTAAAATAAAGATGGAAAAACGTACAGAGACATGTTTTTAAAAATTCGCTGCCATCCATCAGGATGATGACGATGAAATAAGAGTTAACATTAAAAAAAAAATGATCGTAAACACACAGCTAAGGAAACTCAACTGGTTTCATACTGGCCCATATGGCCCAGCCAATCACCTGACCTAATTACAGCTGAAAATTGGAAGGGTTGGATGGATTGTTATTGATATCTGGTGAGAACTTCATGTGAGTAGCACCTTTAGTGTCTAGGAGTAGTAGATAGGGGCTAACACGTTCAGGCTTAGCAGCTAACAAGATGGTGTTTCGGTCAGGATACAGGAAATGTCACGGTTCTGGGTCATTCTGACCCAGCATTTTCAGTTTCTTATGTTTTCTTTGCCATTCTTCTGTATTATGATTTATGTCTGATTCTTTAGTTATCCTGTTGTGATCAGTATTATTATTCTGTTTCAGTTTATTCTGGTTTAGGGTTTTGTTCTTAGTTTGTGTGTATTGAGCCCCCATGGTTATTATAGGTTTAGTTCGGTGCTTAGTCTTCTCCATCCGTGTGTCCCGCTGTGTAAAGTTGGTGTTTCCTAGTCTTCGTCTTGGTGAATGGTTTCCTGTTTTATTTTGGAGGGGTATGTCTTATGTCAGTGTGTTTAGCTTTGCTCCCCCTGTCTCATTAGCCCTAATCTGTCCCAGCTGTGTCTCCCTCCAGTTTACCATTCTGTGATTACGCCCCAGTGTATTTAAGGCCGTGTTTCTCTGAGTCAGTGTTGCATTGTTCCCTCAGATTATGCCTGTGGGTTTCAATTTGTGTTTTTTCAGTTTTGCTTTGCTTTGCTTTGTTTTGTACCAGCAATAAAAGCTGTAGACTTTGCATTACATTCTGTCTCCGAGTCTTGCAATTGGATCCTCACCTCCACCTGCCTGCACACAGAGCCCTGACAGGAAAGGAGGACAAGAGGCTTCCACTTTGCCGGATTGTCACCGCCAGCTGTTTTATTGCCACCTAGGTGCTCAGTGTTGCCAGCAGTCTGTAGTAACAAATAAATTGGCATGAGACTGATATAGTACACAGTAGCAGCTCAACTTATATAAACTGAAAATATCTGACGAAATAAACCCACACATCCATTTCAATATATCCATGCCACTGACATAATAATATAACTCAAATTATGCAGATATTATATTACTTGTTCCAAACACTAAAAGAACTTGATTAAACAATGAAGTAATACGATACTATACGCAGAGACATTCACTCTAACCATTAACAAGGAAATTTGGCGCTATCATGTGGCTGAAAAAATTACTACATAATAGCGGCAGCCAGCGGCACATGCCTTTAATCACGGGGTAAAAAATGTGCTGCTACAACACGGTAGAAAGTAATTAAAGCTGCAGCAAACATCAGGATTGGAAAATAAACATATTTAAGGAAACTTACTTCTAGACCAGGGATGGGCTACTCCAGGCCTCGAGGGCCGGTGTCCTGCAGGTTTTAGATGCGTCCTTGATCCAACACAGCTGATTTAATGGCTAAATTACCTCCTCAACATGTCTAGAGGTTCTCCAGAGGCCTGGTAATGAACTAATCATTTGATTCAGTTGTGTTGACCCAGGGTGAGATCTAAAACCTGCAGGGACCCAGGCCCTCGAGGCCTGGAGTTGCCCACCCCTGTATCTAGACATAACCTTAACACTCGGAGCATCACCTCGAAGGATGGCAAACAGGAACACAGCTTACATGAGGAGGTAAAAAAGGGAACTAAGATGGAAATACAATCTCCCCCTTCTGGAGTAGCAGTGGGTACCTCAACTTCTGACTACTTCATTTCCCGCAACGCCACCCCAAACAAATTTACAGGACTAAAAATCTCAGAGCCTTTTATACATTTCCAAATATTCTTTCATTGGAACTGGCAGCAAAAACAGTCTTAAAATTGCCAGTCAACATCGAACTCCTCTATAATGCAAAATCAAACAAACTGCGAGAACTCAAAATGCTGGGTCAAAATGACCCAGAACCGTGACATAAACAGAGAACTGTGGATACTCTTCCCTAACTATAACAATGTCCATAACAACAACACTCCTCTACCCATGGTTGTATTTGAAGGTGCGATGCTTCGCAACCAGTACCACATCCCTTGAAGGAGCACAGGTATGGGTAGAACCTGTGAAATTTAATTTGCAGGAAAGAAGTGAGTTAAGGGTTGAATTGTCCATCCTTGTTCTATTCTCTGTCACTATCTAACCGTGCTGAACACCCTCTCCGATGATGCATTGCTGACACTCACCTTTCACTATTTCAGTAGCCTTTGTTCTACCATTAGTTTATTAGCGAGCGATCTCCGAATCCGGGAACATATCCTTCATGGATTTGTTGAAAACATCCACAAATGTGAATGGGATGTTGCTTGTAGCTAACAGCTTAATCATCTTTGTTTCGGCATAAATAAGACCCTCAGGTCTCCCTTTGACAAGATGGCCCAAAATACTGGGCTGGGTGCTGCTTTGCTGCAGCCTTATGCTTCTCTGAGCCTTTTGTGTGTTATTATATCCATTCGACCACCGTGTTCTAGGGCTGGGCCATATATCGACTTTTTAATTATATCCATATATTTTTGTACGAGATATAAGATGTGACAATATCGTTTATATCGATATAGTCTAAGGCACATTATAATTATACTAATTATACTTGTGGAGCCGCACGTTTGCCTCTTTGGTCCACTTTAGTCTCTACCAACGTTACTCTGCCTCGCCTCTCTGCTTCACTGAACACCCCACCTCCCCCCCATCACTTCACCTGCAGGCAGCACAGACAGCCTTCAACAAGGAGCTGGGCAGTAAAAAGAAAACATTTGGAGATTACTATTATTATTACTATTATTATTACTACTCTTATGTGGAGTGTCAGATGAGCAGCAGAATAATGTATTGTGTAGATAATGTGGGGAAAGCGTCCCGACTAAAGTCTGCAGTACTACTAGTATCGTCACCATTTACAACAGCGCCATGAAGTGCAAAATGAAAAGTGTGTAAACTGCGTGTTGTATCCCAGACCGCAAAGTCTCCCAGCCTCCTGTACTACCGTACTAAACTCCTATCTTTGGTACTATAAACTTACACTGAAATCATTTAATGTTCTCCAAAATCGACAGTGGACCTGAATTCTGTATGAACTCTGGTTGCGCTTACTGATCTTGAACTGATTGTATGTGGCACACTGCGCTCAAACATCTGTCAAAAATGTTTTAGTATGACTTTGGTACGAAGCTACGAAGCTGCACAGCTGATTAATTGTCGGAGCATTGCAGCTACGTGGTCAGGAGTAGGCGGAGTAATACGTACTGTGCTTCAACATAATATTCCCGTATTGTGTGTATAAGGAGCACCAATAACACCTGTTCAGAGACGTGTTTACAAAGCATTAGTCACACAGCAGAACTTGGGAACAGAGCAGCTGTGAAACCTGTCTTTGTTATGATGCTCAGCGTCTTTGTAGTTTACATTTTGACTGCACAACTGTGAGCTTTTTGTTATGCACAAAAACAACATGGGTCATAGCTTTGACTAAGAACTCTCTTTTTGTTCTTACTTTATGGCTTTAAAAAGATATCCAGATATATATCGTATATCGCCATCCAGCTAAAGAATATCGAGATATGAATTTTGGGCCATATCGCCCAACCCTACCACGTTTAATGTAGAAATGTGATCTACAAAATTCGCAAGTAGCATATCCCTTTCCCTTCAAGCTGTCCTGAACGAAATCACATTTTGTTCCCAGTCATTTAGAAACTTGCATTCATATTTCCTTCTCCTACTGGTTGTTGCCACAAGTCAAGTCTCAAGTATAGTCACGCAAGTCAGAGTCGAGTCTCAGTCACTGGTGTAAAAGTCCAAGTAAAGTCTGAAACTTTTAATTTCAAGTCGTTTTGAGTCTTTAAAAAAAAAAAAAAAATGTTGCAATTATATGCTAAATGAAATATTAGACCATGTGTTTTTTAAATCTGCGTTTATCTCAACACATGACGAAACAAGTGAACTTAGAAAATATACACATTTTCTTTTTAAATCTGGTTAACTTAATTGGCTGTGCTATAGCTCATGCACATATACATACGAAGTGTGGTTTAAATGAATGAATGAAGGAATTGAATTAATGGTGCACACTTTCTATATAATATGTGTGTTTGGGGTGAAGTCAGGGCTGGACTGGGACAAAAAATCCGCCCGGACATTTTGACTAGAGACTGGCCCAGCAGGTATTATAAGAAAAGCCAGTATTTAGCAGAAATATTAAACAACCTAGAATCAAATTCCCAGCAAAAAAAAAAGTAACCACCCCCCACCCCCCTTCATAATAATAATAATAATAATAATACATTTTATTTGGGGCGCCTTTCAAAGACCCAAGGTCACCTTACAAAGAACAAAATTAATAAAAGGAACAATAGTCATAAAATACATAAAATAAGTTAAGATTGCAAAACAGAGCTTGACGACAGATAGAATCAGCATTAAATCGAATAAGCCAGTTTAAATAAATGTGTTTTGAGCTGTGACTTAAATATGGAGAGGGAGTCAGTATTTCTTATGGCTGGAGGAAGAGAGTTCCAGAGCCGGGGAGCAGAGCGACTGAAAGCTCTGTGAAGACGGAACATTAAGATGGATAGTAGATGAGGATCTGAGAGAGC
>VUQR01032487.1:0-21730 GCA_015108515.1 Hemichromis elongatus
TGTATGTTTTTGGTCGGAAGGTTACTTTGTAAGTGTGCGTGCACATAGCATGCTGCCGGCTGTAACTGAAATTTCCCCTTGTGGCACTATTAAAGGATTATTCAATTCAATTCAATTCAAACTGATGCTGTACATCTAAGGCCATGTTTGTGATATGGTGGCTCACAGTATTGTCTGAGAGTGGGATGGCCAGACCCCAGGTGCAGGTTTGCCAAAAATGTACCTGAAATAATCCAGCACATAAAAGCATGATTCAATATGCTAGCAGGCAAGGCATACATGGAATGCAATAGCCAAGTAGCTGGCATAGTATACATGAACATCTGTTCCAAGCATGCCCTGAAATTCCCAGAAGTCAAAATGGGACACGCCCCCTTGGGTGGTTGAGAATGACTAATATAAGATCCTGTAGGATTTCCAGATACAGACAGACAAACTAGTGATGGCCAATCAGTCGTACATAGTAGTGGTGGACAAGCAGAGGAAGAAGGCGGTAGTGATAGAATGATAGCAGATACAGAATGATAGCAACATCAGGAAAAAGGAACACGAAAAGTTTGGGTTTAGAGAGGAGCTAAAACAGATATGAAGGCTAAAGACAACAGTGTTCACTATGGAATATTTTCAGGTTGTTTTATAAAAGAAGACAAAAAACCTCAACGTATAAATTTTCATAATTTAAGCAGTAAATGGTTCAATTTAATAATGGTGCTATGTCTCTTTCTCTATTCAGTGTGCAATACATCCAAGAGCACCCAAGCAGTACACACTTTTATTATGAGACAAAGAAACAAGGGATGTCCAAATTCATGGGCTGCATCCTCCTGAGGACTCGGCCTTTGCAGTCTATGTGGGCTGGGTACTCATCAGGCCGGGTAAATTTGCTACACCAGCTGTCTCGGGCTACGTCCACATGTACATGGGTATTTTTGAAAACTGAGATTTTCTGTTTTCATCCATCCATCCATCCATCCATTTTCTTCCGCTTATCCGGGGCTGGGTTGCGGGGGAAGCAGCCCAAGCAGAGAAGCCCAGACCTCCCTCTCCCCAGTCACCTCCTCCAGCTTATCTGGGGGGACACCAAGGCGTTCCCAGGCCAGCCGAGAGATATAATCTTTCCAGCGTGTCCTGGGTCTGCCCAGGGGCCTCCTCCCAATGGGGCATGCCCAGAAAACCTCACCCAGGAGGCGCCCGGGGGGCATCCTTGTCAGATGCCCAAACCACCTCAACTGGCTTCTTTCGATGTGGAGGAGCAGCGGTTCTACTCTGAGCCCCTCCCGAATGGCCGAACCTCTCACCCAATCTCTTAGAGAGAGGCCAGCCACCCTTTGGAGGAAGCCCGCTTGTATTCACGATCTCATTCTTTCGGTCACTACTCACAGCTCATGACCATAGGGAGGGTAGGGGTGTAGATCAACCGGTAAATTGAGAGCTTCGCTTTTAAACTCAGCTCTCTCTTCACCACAACAGACTGGTACACCGTCCGCATCACTGTAGCCGCTGCACCAATCCGTCTGTCGATCTCCAGCTCCCTTCTCCCATCACTCATGAACAGGACCCCGAGATACTTAAACTCCTCCACTTGGGGCAGGGTCTCGTCTCTGACCCATAGTGGGCACTCCACCCTTTTCCAGCTGAGGACCATGGTCTCAGATTTGGAGGTGCTGATTTTCATTCCCGCTGCTTCACACTTGGCTGCGAACTGTTCAAAGGCAAGCTGGAGGCTGTCTCCTGATGAAGCCAGCAGGACAACATCGTCTGCAAAAAGCAGAGATGAGATCCTGAGACCACCGAAGTAAAAGCCTTCCGCCACTTGGCTACGCCTACAACCTCTGTCCATAAAAATTATGAACAGAATCAGTGACAAAGGGCAGCACTGGCGGAGCCCATCACTTACCCGGAACAAGCCCTTGCAACGGTCGTATACGGACTTAATGGCCCGTAGCAATGGGCCAGACACCCCATACTCCTGAAGTACCCCTCACAGGACCCCCTGAGGGACACGGTCGAATGCCTTGTCCGAGTCCACAAAACACATGTAGACTGGTTGGGTAAACTCCCATGCACCCTCGAGTATCCCCGAGAGGATAAAGAGCTGGTCCAGTGTTCCACAACCAGGACGAAAACCGCATTGTTCCTCCTGTATCAGAGATTCGACTGACAGATGAACTCTCCTCTCCAGCACCCTGGCATAGACTTTCGCAGGGAGGCTGAGGAGTGTGATTCCCCTGTAGTTGGAACACACCCTCCGGTCCCCTTTCTTAAAGATGGGGACCACCACCCCGGTCTGCCAGTCCAGGGGTACTGCCCCTGATCTCCATGCAACATTGCAGAGATGTGTCAACCAAGACAGCCCTACAACATCCAGAGCCTTCAGGAACTCAGGGCAGACCTCGTCCACTCCAGGGGCTCTGCCACCATGGAGTTGTTTAACTGCCTCAGTGACCTCGCCCCCAGAGATTGGCGGGTCATCCCCTTCGTCCCCAGACTCTGCTTCCGCCACAGAAGACATGCCAGTGGAATTGAGGAGAGCCTCAAAGTATTCCTTCCACCGCTTGACAATTTTCTAAGTCAAAGTCAGCAGCACTCCACCTGCACTCTACACGGTGCAGGTCGAAAACCGCTTTCCCCTCCTGAGTCGCCTGACGGTTTGCTAGAATCTCTTCGAGGCAGTCCGAAAGTCTTTTTCCATGGCCTCTCTGAACTCCTCCCACACCCAAGTTTTTGCTGCCGCCACCGTCCAAGCTGCATTCGGCTTGGCCTGTCAGTACCTATCTGCTGCCTCCGGAGTCCCACAGGCTAACCAAGCCTGGTAGGACTCCTTCAGCTTGGTGGCTCCCCTCACCTCTGGTGTCCACCATTTGGTTCGGATATTATCACTACGACAGGCACCGACTACCTTGCTGCCTCAGCTCAGTGCAGCGGCTTCGGCAATGGAGGTGCTGAACATGGTCCATTCGGACTCAATGTCCTCAGTCTCCCTCGGGATGCTGTTGAAGCTCTGCCGGAGGTGTGAGTTGAAGATCCTGTGGACCGGGGCCTCTGCTAGACATTCCCAGCACACCCTCACTGTACGTTTGGGCGTGCCAGGTCTGTCAGCCCCTCTCTTGTCCAAAACATATGGTCTCAGGTCTGGTGATACGATTGCAAAATCGATCATCAACCTGTGGCCTAGAGTGTCCTGGTGCCACGTGCACTTATGGACACTTTTATGTTTGAACATGGTGTTTGTTATGGCCAAACTGTGGTTAGCACAGAAGTCCAATAACAAAACACTGCTCGGGTTCAGATCCGAGAGGACGTTTCTGCCAATCACGCCTCTCCAGGTCTCTTTGTCGTTGCTCACGTGAGCATTGAAGTCTCCCAGTAGGACCAGAGACCCCAGGGGGAGCACCCTCCAGTGCCCCACCCAGGGACTTCTAGAAGGCTGGGTACTCTGAACTGCCATTCAGCGCATAAGTACAGTAATGGACCCATTCCCCGACCCGAAGGCAAAGGGAACAAACCCTCTCGTCCACTGGGAGAAACCCCAACATACCAGCAGCAAGCCGAGGGGATACCAAGATACCCACCAAGCACCGACGCCTCTCACCAGGGGCAACTCCAGACTGAGACAGAGTCCAGCCCCTCACCAGGAGACTGGTTCCAGAGCTCAGGCCATGCGTTGAGGTGAGCCTGACTATATCTAGCCGGTACCTCTCATCCTCACACACTAGCTTAGGCTTTTTCCCCACAGGAGAGGTGACATTCCATGTCCCAATTGCCAGTCTTGGTAGCCGGGAATCGGTCCGCCAGGACCTCCGCTCCTGGCCAATGCCCGACTCACATTGGACCCGACCCCTATGGTCCATCTCCCGTTTCTGGTTGGTGACAACTCGAACTGTTCGACTCGCCCTTTTCTCCCTCCCTCACGCCCACAGACACGTAACGGGTATGGCAGTGAATCCTCCATGCAAACTATACTACCCACAATGCTGCATTCTTTAGGGGTATGCCTGTAACACTCTGCCGCCTTCACATTAAATAATTTTATGTATAATAATTTTTAAAAATACTTGTTCACTCACGGGCTGTAAGTAGGGGTGACACGGGCCGCGAAATTGAGACCCAGGCATCAGAGCCTCTTGCTGCGTGTTTTGTTAGGGTTTCGACCAGCGTGGAATTACCAGAAATAGAGAGGGCATAGCCTAACATATGAACCAGGAAAAGACTGTAATCCATTTATTTCAACAAAGTAACTGTATTCTGAATATCACTTTTTTAAATGGTAACTGTAACAGTAACTATTTTGCATTTTAAATACGTAACGCCGGTAATGTATTCCCCCACACTGCCAGTTGACTAGATCTTGTGCCGCTTCTACAACACTGGCCTCCTAAAGAGACACGGGTATTACTAAATTTAGCAAATATTAGCTTCAGGCTAGCTTGCTACTATGAATAGGCTAATACCAGCATTTTACTACAACTTCATCAGAATTAGCTAAAAAAAACTAAACTAATGTCCAATCTAGTGGGACAGCAAGAACAGATCACAAAAATGATTACTTACCTGTGGTTAAGAGGGTCGACCTGAAATTATTGCAGCCATTGAAGGGTAAGATAGAAAGATGGCAGCCTG
Source organism: Hemichromis elongatus (assembly GCA_015108515.1). Lineage (NCBI taxonomy): Eukaryota > Metazoa > Chordata > Actinopteri > Cichliformes > Cichlidae > Hemichromis > Hemichromis elongatus. The sequence continues at coordinate 4,621 of VUQR01032487.1, forward strand.
GTGATCACTGTGGGCCTCTATAATATATGAAAATACATGCGGGTCGGAATCCCCGCCCCTCAAGCGTGACCCCGGACAGCAAAACAGTGCCAGCAGATTGAAACTGAAAAATAGTTTGAAACTGAAAAATAGATTGAAACTGAAAAAGGGATTGAAGCTGAAAAAAATTGTAAGTGAAAACATAAAATTTACAGTTTCAATTAATCGTTTTTCACTATCAATTTCTTTTTCAGTTTCAATACAAGATTTATCAGTACATTTATTTCAGTTACAATATTTTTTTTCAGTTTCAATTCAAGGTGGCATCGTTCTGATCCCATATAATCTCAGCCAAGCCAATTTGCTCAGGAAGAAATGGAACACTGAAAAAAGACAAACAATAACATGTTTAAGTTATCTAAGTGCCCATGCTCAAAATCTGGAGAAATGAGGATGCATTTGTCGGCCGCATTCTGAGGAGTCTACGAATTTGGACAGCCTACGTCGGTCTACAAATGCGGCGTCATGAGGATGCAGCCTATGAATTTGGACACCCCTACAGAATATTAATATGAATGGTTAGAAGTTGGGGGAAGGACACGATTTAAACTAGAACCCTCTTATTTGATATGGGTCAATCCCCTGGGTCATCTTATACCTAGTATTAGGAACACACCTCTTCCCCCCTCACCATGGCAACGGTCTCTAGTCCTCTGGTCAGCTCTTCAATTCAATTCAATTTCAATTCAATTCAATTTTATTTATATAGCGCCAGATCACAACAACAGTCGCCTCAAGGCGCTTAGTACGTAGTAGTAGCTCTTGTAGAGAGAGAGACACTGAGAGACAGGGAATGAGAGAGAGAGAGAAAATGAGAGAGAGGGAGAGAACTTTTCACTAACACCAGAATTTATAACTTGTTTTCATGTAGTAGTGTCAACTTTATCCTGGAGTTTCTGTGCTATGCTGTGCTATCCAGAACACCATCCTATCATAAACTCCCACACCAAGGAGACTGGTGGACTCCTTGGGTTCCTTATTAATCCATCTTCCTCACCATGATGTTTGTTAATACTGCATGATGGCCTCATTTGGAGGTCCCCACACAGCTAGGCTTGTGGGCCTGCCTGTTGTTGCTGTTGTTGTGCTTCTAGTGCTGTTGCTACTGCTTGTTGTATCTCAGTCTTCAGATCTGTAGGTGCTGCCGCCATTCGCTTGGCCTTTGCCTTTGTTTTGTTATTTTGCTTTTTTTTCTCTACCACCTGGTAGTTTAGAAATTCTTTATTCAGTTTTGCATGAATGTTTTCTATAGCAAATGTTTCTTCAGCTGTATTGTCTTGCAACGCTAAAATCCAGGCTGAAGCTCCTTCTGCCAGAGGTAGGAGTTTGGCATATAGGCCTACCCCGTTGCAATGGCTAAATGACACTTACACAAGTTGGCTATTCAATGCAATTTTTAGTAGATTCTGGGGAGTAGTGTCACTAGTGTCCGTTGCTTTAGTTGTGCTTGATGTCTTGTGCAATATTGGGGCTGTGTGGTGCTCTCCACTTCCTCTTCATCATCTCAATCCCATCTGTGAGAGAAACAGTCTTCTCTTTGAGAGTATATATAACCTGAATATTCACTTTCTTTTTCTTTAAGCGTTCCCCTTTAATGTTCTGGTGAACCATTCTCTTATTGGTTGTTTGAGTGTTTTCCTGTTTCCCTTCCTTGCTGTTTCTCCTTTTTTCCTTTTGTTTTTGTTGCTGTAGAATCTGAAGACAAAAATATTACATTAATTAAACCGTTCAACCTACTACTATAAATAAATCTAGAAATCCAACAAACAGAAAGCAAAAACTGTTATAAAACTACAACAGAAAGCCAGACTTTGTTATATTTATAAAGAATTTAAAACCCCCGTACAACAAAAACACCAGAACTGTGACAATTAGGGTCTTATTGTTGTCTCCTGCATTAGAGTTTTTGCACAATAAAATTTCAGCCCAGCATCTGTCTGGCATGTTACAGTTTCCCCAAGATGAATGGCTGTTCTGAACTACATACAGGCCCCCTGAAATAGCTAAATTTTAAATAAGTAGATCTGAACAACACCTGACAAATTCTTGTGGGCAGTCTGCAGCTGTTTGTGAACTCTTGGCCACACACAATCTATTGCAATGTGCATGTTGACCACAAACCAGCTAAAAAAAATTGGAATTGACTTTGTGCTTGAACTGTGTTTGTCATGATCCCTAGAAATCTTTGTTTTCAGATTTGGGTTCTTGTTTAATATTACTAAATCTTTCTTGTGCTTGGTTTTAATGATGCTTTAATGTATTAAACTTATTAGTAGTAGTAGTACAGCTTTGTGATTTTATTATATGTTACTTTATGCCTTGGGAAGCAGGTGGGTAAGATAAATTTATGAAAATTGCATTGTTCCACCTAAGTTGATCCAGTAGAATGATCTATTATATACTTGGGCAGTTCCAGAGGTAGAGTTATTTGGACGGTTGTTGGCTGAGTCCGCAGCTTGTCTACATGTCAAAGTGTCCTTTCACAAGATACTCAATCCTAAAGAATGCCTCCAGTGTAATCTGACAGGAATAAGTGCTGGATGTGTAAACAGTCTAGCTTTCTACAGCATGTCAGTAGGTCAATGTAGTAGCTTACTAAATCCTATGCCTAAATAAAAATAGACAAGGAGGAGCCATTTTCTTTATAAAGCAATGTTAAAGTTTATCTTTAAAACTTTAAATATTTTTGTTTTGGTAGAGACAGTAAGAGCAATGACCTATGTGATCAACCAAGGCATGTCCATGTACTGGGGTACATCACGATGGACCTCCATGGAGATCACGGTAAGTTTTAAACTTAGCTGTAAATCTATCCATAATCTGAATTATATGAGTACTGTAGATTTATTGTTGTAACTGGTATTGTTGTGCCTAGTGTTCATCCAAATTATATTTGGCCTAAATAGGACAAGTTCTCAGAGTTGAACAAAAATTATGATGAAATTATGAACAAAAATTATGAACAGACACTGTTTACTGACATAGAAGTGCAGATACCTGTTAAAAATACTCATTTAAAAGTGAAAGTACCCATTGAAACTATCAATTTAAATAAAAGTTAACGCACAGGCTCAGAAAAAACATTCAAAGAAAGAACTAAAAACCATGACATTTCTGCTAGCACTTCCAATGAAAAGCTAGCTGAACCTTGTGCTGTATTATTATAATAAACTATTTTGTGCAACTTTTGTCATGTTCTAGGCTGTGTGGCAGGCAGGAATTGGACCCAAACGCAAACTCACGGGGACAGAACTTATACTCAAAATAAAGCTTTATTACAGAAGTAGGCAGAGGTGATACGAATTAATACAAAACTAAACTAGTTGTCGGGTTTATCTAAGCACAAACCCCGCTGGAACACATCAGACAACCCATTACTGCAGCCAAAACAAGACACAAGTCAGAGCTCTTTCTGTGAGCTCGTGCACGAGGGAGACCGACCGAAGTCAAGCGGTGTTCCTCCGCTAAACCACGTCAGACTCTCGGCCGGCTTTCCCGTAGCACTCTTTTTATTGCCAGCATCATTCATGAATATGCAATTACAAATACACGTGACATTCTTAAGCAACAGCAGTGTCTCTATTTTATATGTGCGTGGGTGTGTGTAGGTGCATATGTGTGTGTGTGTTTCCAGCCACATTATACATAGACATATGACCTTTCAATGAACTTTAACTGTTGTGCAGAAAAGCAGAAGTAAGTGTCTTGCTAAACTATAAAGCAGGAACTTGTAATGGGTCTTTTAAAGTTGTGAAGTTTCACATTTTGAGATAAGAAATGAGACAGTCTGGTTTCTACATCTATAATGGAAATTATAACGTCAAAGCTGCTTCCCCTTCATCCCATGGCACACAAGTGCACACAGACTCTTAAGATACAAATTAATATATATTTATAAGCATAAATGATTATATATTTCAAAGGACAAATGACAATCCCAAATTATCACTCTTATACTGGGAGAATCTAAGGAAGAGACTCGCAAGGAAACATGCGGAGGGGCACACAGTCGCGACACAGAACTGAGAGAGACATGAATACACAGAGGGTTAACGAGGGAAGTGGGAGCACACGGGAAACAGAGATAATCATAACGAGACAGGGCCGGAGTAAACACAACACTGACATACACAAAGTAAAAACAGGAAGTGCACAGAGGCGCAGACCGGAGGTGGGGAGAGAACACGGGAAGAACACAGACATAACGGGCTGGGGAAAACATGGAACAAAACAGGAGAAACAAGGCATGGGGACTCATGCCGAGTCCCCATGCCTTCAGTGGGCTCAAGCTGTTCTGAGTGCCCAGCTGTCCATCTCATACAGTAATTTTTTTTACAGTAGGATTCGGTGTGTGTTTAATAAAGGATCTAACCCAGACAGTGCTGCTCATTGCATGTTTACATTAAAGCAGGGCCGGCGGAGCGTGGCTGACTTTTTCGTGGATTTCTGGATCCTGTCCGAGGAGACAGGCTGGTAGGAGAAAGTGCTCCAGGGAGCCTTCCTAAACAGCTTAAACGAGAACATCAAATGTGATTTGGCTACTAAGGAGCTTCCTAAATCATTGAGTGCCTTGGTAAACAGGTTTATCAGTCTAGATGACCATATGCGAGAGTTTGGCAGGCGAACTGGAGATGAGCGACGGTCAGTGGGGTGCGTAGGAGTTCCGACTGGACTTCCATCCCTAGAGTGGAGAAAGGAGGAACCTGACTGCTGACGAGGAGCAATCCATGCAGCTGGGATGGACTAAATTCTCTTGGAACTGGAAAGGACAGCTGGGGGGTGAATGCTTTTTGTGCGGGAAGAAAGGGCATTTCGTGGACCCCTGTCCTTCACTCTTAAAAGAGTCAGCCCATCAGTAAAGGTGGGGGATACTGATGGGTGCGCCTGCTAACAAGTTCCTTTACCTCAGCTGCCCCGCTAAATTATTGTTTCTTTCCCGCACCCATTCTTGTGACACCTTAATTGACTCAGAAGCCAAACAAAGTTTTGTGGATGAAGCTTTGGCCTACAAGATGGGTTGCCTATTGTTCCTCTCCCTAAAGCACTCCATGTTTTGGCGCTTAATGGCAGCCCACTAGCTTCTGTCTCTTACTGCACCCAAAAAATTACACTCACCCTGTCCGGCAATCACAGTGAGCAGTTTTTTCTGTTTCTCTTCAAAGCACCCGACATGCCCTTAGTTTTGGGATTTCCCTGGCTTTAGCAACACAATCCTCAGATTGACTGGGCTAAGGGGTGTATTACAGGGTGGAGCAGTCATTGCCACAAGCAGTGTTTACTCTCGGCGGTGGCAGGTTGCATGTCTACTGGTCCAGCTGGGCCGCCCACTCCTCCGGACCTGGGTCATGTTTTCAGCAAAGACAGGGCCCAGGGCTGCCACCCGATCGTCTGTGTGACTGCGAATAGATTTAATCCCTGGCGCTCCCTCGCCAACTAGCAGACTCTATAGGTTTTTCTTTGTAGAAAAAAAGGACAAAACCTTACGCCCTTGCAGTGATTAGCGGGGACTAAATAAATTCACAGTCAAAAACAAATATCCTCTACCTCTGCTCGCCTCAGCCTTTGAAATCCTTCATGGAGCCACCATTTTCACCAAACTCGACCTCTGTAATGTCTATCATCTGGTCTGCATCCGTGAGGGGGACGAGTGGAAGACGTCTTTCAACACCCATCTTGGCCACTTTGAGTATCTGGTAATGCCGTTTGGTCTCACCAACGCCCCCACAGTGTTCCAGGCATTGGTAAATAATGTTCTGCGAGATTTTCTGAACCACTTCATGTTTGTTTATCCTGATGATATCCTCATTTTCTCAAGGTCCAGAGCAGAGCATGTTAAGCATGCTCTGTTGTTGCATCGTCTGCTAGAGAATCGGCTGTTTTGCAAAGCGGGGAAGTGTGAGTTTCATGCCCCCACTGTTTTTTTTCGCTGCAGAGTAATCGAACACCGGTTTATAGAGCTACGTTGTAACTGCAGACCCAGTGTTACTGAGCGGCCCTACAGCATCTTGAGCTGAAACGGGGCACAGATCAAGTATTTAGAAGTCATTCGTCATGTCATGTCAAATGACAGGCAAATAAACTTTCAGGTTGGTAATAAATGTATATTCAGTTTCTAATGGCTCAAAGTTCTGCCCATAAAACTCACTTAAGCAAAAATTCTGTATTATTTTTATTCATCCTTAGATATAAAAAGATTAACAAAAATACTTAAGAAAAAAAATCCAGATTAAGGTTATGATAATTCATGCATGACAGAGTTAAATAACAATTCACAATTCATCTTCGCTAGTTACGATTAGCGAAGATGGTTTAGGGACCGTGTACTGGTGGTGCGGTTTGGGGAAGGCCTTGAAGAGAATTGGCAGCGCCTCCAGGGCAGAGCCCATGTATTAACGAGACGTGAATGAAAGGAAAAAAGAGAAGAAAGAAGAAAAGGGGGGGGGGGGGGCACGTGAGCGGCTGTAAAATTGGACGATCTAGCCTTCAGTTTTGCGTCATCAGCTGTCTCAGTGGAGTTTAATAAACTCAGCTGTATACTCCTTGTTATTTAAAATAATATCATGTCACACTTCTGTTTAATCGGTTTTCTGTTTGATGTTTATTCAGCTGTAATCTGAGCCAAACCGATTTACTCACGAACAAATAAAACACTGAGAAAACCCAAACAATAAATTTTTAAGTTATCTAAGTGACTTTTATATCATGTTTAACCTGAGTAGAGAAAGACCGTGGGGTTGAAAATGATGTGCTGAGATTGAGGTGTTCTCAATGAAGGAACTGCTGACTGTAATGATGGTTTTAGCAAAAGTGAAGCAGGTGAAACATTGTCCTTAACACCCTCTGAGTAGGGTTTAATAGTCCCAGAAGAGACAAACACGGAATAAACCGCCTCAGAGTTATCATGTTCCAGCTCGGAAGGTGCAGAAGAAAAGCAGTCTGTTGCTTTTATGGGAGTTCTAAAAAAACTTGTGTGAGGTTGGTTATGACAGAGGTTGGTAAGCTACAGTTATTATCCCTCATCATACAACACACAGCCCACGAAAAAAAAAAACAGTTCCAGAAACATCACCAATGTCCTTTAAACTCACATTAAGTCCCAAGTCCGAAAATCCAGCTGTGGGGTGACGCTCCAGCAGCGTAATCATTGCTCCCCCCCCCCCCGCTGACAGCTCCGACGGGCCAGGTAAAACCTCCAGTGGGCAAAACTGACATGGCTGCTCCAGGACAACCGTTGTCCGCTGCTGCTGGACAAAGTCCACTGATTCCCAAGCTTACATCGCCTCCCGGGCTTTATGGAAATCGGCGATTAAGTCCCTGACCTGGCGGAGATAGGGATTTCCATCGGGGATTGCTTCTATAACGTTCATTTCCACAACCTTCACCTTTGCATTAGAGGTGTGGGCTATCCAGTCCACCAGGCATAGGACGCATGCGAGATCGCTCTCCCCAGGCAAGTCTGCTGGATCCATTTTGTGGTCGGTTCGTACTGTCACGGCTGGGGCAGCAGTCTTGTGGTGTTACAAGAAAGGAACCCAAATGCAGGAAGTGGCTGGGGTGTGAGTGAGTGTTTATTTACAGTGATGGGAAGTACAAAAGCTGAAAATGAGGAACAGGGAGCTACTAAAGCCTAGACTAGAGAAAACGAATAAACAAACCTGAAAACATATGGACGCAGGATGATACACGGAGAAAGCAGGGAAGAGTGACGCGGAGCAACACTGAATAACACAGATGAACCAACGAGGAGCAGAGGTAGATGACACACTGGAGGAACACACAGCTGAACCTGATGGACATGATGAGACACAGAACTTCAAAGTAAAACAGGAAATCACAAACTGTTTTACAAACAAACTCAGGAACATGAACACAGCACTGGGAAAGCACACAGGCAGGAATAACAAAACACTAAGAACCAAAACCCTAAGAAATGTTGAACAAAATACCTAAATCAGAATAAAGTAGAACACAAGATATTAATAGGAACCCTAAACACAAAACGCAGGGTCTAACGACCAGGACCATGACAGCTATGGTAACACGTAAGCATTTCTTTTAAAATAAGACACACAACTACAACATAGGAAAAGACCCAAGGAAATAGAGTTAATGATAAGAACCCTGAAAACCATCAATTTCACAACCGAGCTTCAACGCTCACGGCCTGGTACTAACCGACTCATGGACTTGGCTTTGGGGGTTGTTAAGTTGTTTACATATTTTTTATATTTTCACCAGTTGTTGTTTTTGTTGTTGATAATTTTAATATTTGTATTTTAATTTCTCAAAAGTCCTTCTTTGTTTAATTTGTTTACTGATTTGCGTGCACTTTTTTAAAATAAAAAGTGCACGCAAACCAGTGCACCCAAAAAAATTGATAATATTTATTTTCTATAAGCATTTTTTATTTATTTATAAACTTTGTCCTAATTATATCCTAGGTTTTCACTGTTTTATAATAAAAAGGAAACATAACAAAAAACTTACATTACTTACATTTTCCAACAGTATTAATCAATATGGGTTCATACAACAAGTGGTGGAAACTTTTTAATATTATAGTGGTAGATATATTTGACTTAAATATGTGAGTCATGTGATTTGATATGCATATTAAATGCTTAACACAGTTATTTCACTATATAAGACACTTCATTGTAAGTGTGCATAATATATATGAGTATATATGATTACACAGAGTTTCTGTGAGTAACTTGGTTACATATCTAGTGTATACAGGCATTTATATGTCACGATAAAATCCACAACACTTGTCTCATTCTCTTTTCCGTTTACACTATTCTACACATAATTTCATGTCCCCAATGTCTGGTGCTTTTAACTTTTTAGCAACAACATCTATCTTGCGTCTATCTTGCATGAAAATATCATTTCCACAAATGATATTTTCAATCATAACTTGTGGACCGCACCAAAAATGTTGTTCTACATTTTTCAGTTTAACTCCTGTTTATAATGCTACAAATACTATATCAATTATCTTTTTGTTGTTTTTATCTCTTCATATGCAAACAGAAAAAAGAAAAGCCACCATGATGGATACACCAATAACATGTGACATGACATGTAATATTATGTATAAAAATGTACAATTTTTTTTTCAAGTTGCCAGATTATGACTCAACTACAAATAATAGAAACTTCTGCTTAAAAACAATAGCTAAGAATTTGCTTTTACAACCTCTTCATCTGTGTGACATTCATTTGTCTTTGGATTACTCAGCACTTACTGAGACAGAGTCAGTTTCTTGGTGAAAATCATGGACCATTGAAAATGTTTGGTGCTTTTCTCTGTATTCATTGTAGGAGGCATACTCTGTGGCACGCCAGTTCAACATGATCCCTCCGATTTGTGAACAGGCAGAGTACCACATGTTCCAAAGAGAAAAGGTTGAAGTGCACCTTCCTGAACTTTTCCACAAGATAGGTAAGCAAGCAACCACTGTCTGTAGAGCATCATGTCCCAAAAATTATGACTATTCATTCTTAACTGTAGAACATTTATTAGATTTTGAAATCCTATCAATATCACTTTCACATGGACAAAAATCAGCTGACCTTAGTGTTCTAAATGTAATTAGTATGGATATGTTAGTGTAATTTCTAAGATATTGAATCAGCAATGCTAATATCTGATCCTTGTTTAGCCAAATGTTCTCTATCATATCGAAACTATCTCTCCACTTCATTACATATTCCAAATGCACAGGCAAGGCTCTAGACTAACTTTTTAGCACGGTTGAACTGGTTAGGAGCACCAGCAAAAAATTTTTTGAACCACATCGCTTAACCCCAATGTTTTACATGTTCACTTTCCATGACTTAACATATGAACATTACTTGATGCTGCTGAGGTGAAGCAGAGCAAAGTTAGAGGTTTTATTAGAGAGATATAAGAGTTTTGCAACTTGGCAATTTGGCAACTTAGAACGAGTAATTCAGAAAACAGAGATTTGAGATGGCAAACTGTTCTTGAAGTACACAGAGAAAAAGAGCTGTGAGGAAGTATTTCTCGTGGTGGAAGCAAAAGAGCAAAAGTCAGAGGGAATTCATGACCATGTTTATGAAATATGAAGCGTAGTTTTGATCTCCTTTTGCTGCTGGTTCAGTGAGATTTGGTTGGAGAGTAATTAAATCTGCAGCATAAGGATCTAGTGCAAAAAAAGATGTAAACACAAAGCGCAGACCCGACGTATCAGGATCTGAACGCCGACATGGACACGCTGTCTGCTTTCATCCCCAACAGCGTGCCGTCTGGGGAGAAAGCCAATATGTCACTGATTATCATGTGTCGGGTCTGCACTCTGTGTTTACATCTTTGAGTGGAATTCGTTTATCTGCTTGAACTTAAAAACACACATACACGAAGAACCACGGCCAATCAGAGAGGTCCTGCCCCTGACTTTCTCTGATTGGTTTAGAGCACAATATGGGCATAATGTGTGTCTGTTGTTGACCACATGGAGACTTGCACAGACTTTTTTGGCTGGTTGCACCGGTGCAACCTAGGATATTTTTTAGTTGCACCACTGAAAAATTTTGTCACATTTGCGACCAGTTTGGTTGCATTCTAGAGCCCTGATGGGGTATGACCGCCCTTGGTCGTGGTGTGTGGATATGTGCCCAGCCACATCCCACAGCTTGCGTGTAAAACAGCTGTGCAAACGTGACACTGGTGATTGTTTGCTCTGCACTTGTTTTAAGTGAGTGTGGGTGAAAGTACTTACGTGTGGTACTGTGTGACTGGGTGTGTGTGTTGTGATAGTGGCAGTGGTGTCTATTTGTGGGAGCTTGTTTTTGCAGCCTCCCTAGACACTGCCTCTCCACTAGCCCCCTATTTCCCTTAGCAACCTCATTAGCCAGCTGCCGTGCTCGAGTGGCTTAGTAGGCTGTGCTCCCCTGGCGTATTGTCCACGTTTACCGGCTTATGCGCCAGTCGGACCTCACTGTGTCTGATAGGTCAGCCAGTGAGTGAGAGTTCTCCAGCCTATTTTTACCGGGTTTCTCTTTGGCATATTGCTCATGGTCTGCAGGTTTACATGACTAGTGGGACCCCCTCGCGTTGCTTGACGGCTAATGCTCCACACAACATCAAGCTGATAATCAAACACATGAAAGCAGAGAAGCCATACCACACACACTGTAGGAATGTCAATAAGGGGAGATTTCAGTAGCGGCTCGTGCTGGCTTACCTAATAGTAGAGCTGTTTCCGGGTTGGCGTTTGGCTCCGTCCCCTTGCTGTCCAGAAGTATGGCAGCCCATACTTTCCAAAATTGCCAGAGGTTGCCATGTCAGTAACCTTAAGATTTGACTATGTCACACAGCGTCAGTGCCTCGTATCGCAGATGCCGCAGATGCCTGATTTTCAGGACCTGGTATGGAGGCTGTTTGAGGCCCCTCCCTCCCTGCATTGATGGTCCCCTGCCTGCAGATGGTTTGCTGCTATGCATGGCCAGAAGCAGATCCGCCCCTTGCCCCTCTGGTTGCCCCTTTGGGCTCCCACCTGGGAAGGGCTGCATGCCCTAACAGGGCAAGGGTTGCCCTGTTGGCCAAGCTTCACAGAGCCATCTTGACCCAGGCTTGCTTTTCTAACTCGACGGCCATTTTGTCACTTCACTTGTGGCACTTGGCACGACAGTTGCTGGCAGGCACTGGGGACTCAGATGGTGCAGGGGAGCTGTTGGCTGCTTCCTCGCATCTAGCCTCTCTTATGAAGAAGCAAGCCATAGCTAACAACTGCTCCTTAGCCTCATTTTAGGTAGCATGCTGCCACCTCTGGCTGTCACAGTCCCGGCTCCGGTCGGACAACCACAACTGCCTGATGAGGCTGCCGGTCGACCCTAGAGACATGTTCAGCCAAGGGCAGCCCAGCTCTTGCAGCAAACTACAGTAAATTGCCGTGCTGCTCAAGAGATGTCATGAGGCATGCGGCGGCGTACGGTTAGAGTTGGGAGGCCTAGAGTTTCTGTGCATTAACCTGCCCCTGAGGCTCCAGCTTGTTGCCCTGGAGATCTCTGGCCCCAGCTTAGATGCAGCGGCCGATCACAAGGGGAGGTGAAGAGGATGTAGAGCCAAGCCTCAGCCATCCTCCAGCTGCCCCCCTCCCTCCTGACCTTGCTTGGAGCCAGGCAACCCAGCCCCCTCCCCTGTCTGCAGCACAGTGTAGGGTGAACTGGGCGGCTCTAGGGGTGGACCCTTGGGTGGTTTCCACCAAGACCCAGGGTTATCAGCTGCAGTTTTGTTGCAGACCCCATGTAATTACTGTCCCAACCTTCACCTTTGTGGGTGAACCAGAGCAGGCTCTGGTGCTGTGGTGGAACTGGCAATGCTTCTGGTGAAGGGAGCCATACGGGAGGGGACCCCAGCATCTACCTCCAACAGTGGCCCTGTTCCCACTCCTGCACATGAGATCAGTCCAGCATCACCTCCTAAGCCTCGACCTGTGTCCACAGCACTCCCACCAGACCATAGTGGAAGTTTCCCGGGGTCTCCACTGGGCTCTACGGTGGTGGAGAGACCCGCCCAATTTCAACAAGGCCCAGGTGATGGGTCGGGTGACTCACCGCCAGCTGGTCACCTAAGATCCCTTCTCCGGTAGGGTGGGGAGCAGTCTGCTAGGGCTGTGTGGTAAACAGCCACTCAACATGTTGGAGTTCCAGGCCATGTTCCTGGCAATTTGGCACTTCCTGCCTTGGTTGCATGGGTTCCACGTGATTGTCTGGACTGATAGCATGTTTGCAGCGCCATTTTGGGAGGGCAGGCGATCTGCCTCCAGGGAATTGACACACTGCCCTCTGTTCTTCTCCCTAAAATCTGACAACCCCCCTTTATGTTGGGTTGTGCTGGCGCATCCCTGGCCCCAGGCCCTCCTTCCCTCCTTTCTCCCTCCTCCACTCAGTCCTCCGCTGAGTCCAGGCTGAGGAGGTGCAGCTGGTCCTGGTGACCCCTCTCTGGCCTCACATGCCCTGTGTTTAGGCAATCCCACCCCTCCTCGATAGCATGTACTGGGAGCTCCCACTTCGGAGAGACATCCTGTCCCAGGCAGGAGGGTCGCTGTGCCATCCTTTCCCCGCAGGGCTGCAGCTGACAGCCTAGCCCCTGAGGGGGAGAGGCTGCGCACTTTAGGACTTCCTGCCTCGCTCATGGACACCATGCAGGAGTCTCATGCATAGTCCACTCGGGCTGCCTACTTATATTGCTGGGAACTGTTCACTTCCTGGTGTGTGGCCCACAGGCTGAACCCCCATGGTGCGGCAGTCGATGTCATCCCGCAGTTCCTGCAGTCCCAGCTAGAGGTAGGCAGAGCTGATGTTACCCTCCATAGGTTAGTGGCTGCGATTAAGGCTGTTCACCTTGGTCGTTCAGCGTTTAGTGACACTGACGCTGCTTTGATTTTGCAGTTCCTGAGGGGGCCCCGGTGCGTAACAGCTCACAGGCCAGGGTCCCCCGTTCCCCCTTGGGACCTGGATTTTGTCCTTGGTGCCCTCCATTTGAGCCCCTGGAAGTCACTGAGTTGAAATGGCTTCCTCTTGGCTAAGACTTCCGCCAGAAGAATAAGTGAGCTCCATGTGCTGTGTGTTGCAGGTGGCTGCTGGATGGTGTCCTCAGGCCCAACTCTCCCTTCTTGCCAAACGCCCTCTGAGACTTCCACTATTCTCAGACGGTTGAGCTGCCCTCAGCTCCCACTGAAGAATTGGACCAAGAGCCAGCTCAGCGTCTGCAGGCTCTGTGCCCCGTCTGAGCTCTGGCTCTGTACGTTGCTTTGGACAATGAACCAGCTGTTTGTATCATTCCATCCCGGGAACCTGGGCTGGTTCCTGTCCAAGTCCCAGTTGTCCTGCTGGGTGGTAGAGGCAATCCTGCAGGCTTATGCCTCGGTAGGGGCTCCTTTTCCCTCGGGTGTTCAGGCCGACTCCACTCATGGGCTGGCCAATTCTTGTGCCTTTTGAAGGGGCACTTTCCTCTCAACCATTTGTGCAACGGTGACTTGATTATTGGCTAACACACACAAACCCCCAGTCACATAGTACCACACATAGTTACTTTCCCCCACACACGCTCAGCACAAGTGGAGATCAACTGATAACCTGTGTCACGTTTGCACAGCTGTTTTATACGTAACCTGCGGGGTGTGGCTGGGCTAGCCAGAGTGTCTTAAAGAAATATCCACACACCACGACCAAGGGAAGGTCATTCACCGTAAATATGGAATATGTAACAGAGTGGAGAGATAGTCTCTCACTAGGAGAACCAAGGTTATAATGTAACTGTACTTTAAGTGGGTTTCTGAACACTGATTCATAATCTGGAAATTAAAGAAATAATGCTAAAATATTCTGTATGTAATTCTTTTGGATATGCAGGCATTGGAGCCATGACATGGTCTCCACTGGCCTGTGGGATCATCTCAGGGAAATATAACAATGGAGTCCCTCCTTATTCACGTGCTTCACTTAAGGTAATATCCTAAAATTTAATATCCACCTGCTATTAAACAAAGGAAGTTAAATAAACAGCATATATAGATAGATAGATAGATAGATAGATAGATATTGACTGCTATGTCAATCACTACCACTGTCTTCTTCTGTTTCACCATTTTATTCGTCTGTATCTGGAAGTCCCACAGAATCTTAGCTCGGTCATTCTCCACCACCTTCCCATTTTGACCTCGGGACTTCCAGGCCGTATTCGGCGCAGATGATTCCGTATACTATGCCGGCCACTTGGTTATGGCGTTCTATTTATGCCTTGCCTGCTAGCATCTTCCACCCTGCTGTTATGTGCTGGATTGCCTCAGGGGCATCTTTACACAGCCTGCACCTGGGGTTTACCTGGTATGGTGTGATAGACCCTAGCCTCTATGGATCTTGTGCTCAGGCCTTGCTCTTGTGCTGCTATGATTAGTGCCTCGGTGCTGTCTTTCAGTCCAGCTTTGTCCAGCAACTAGTCGGATTTCTGGATATCAGCCACATCTGCTATCTGCCGGTGGTATATACCGTGCAGGGGCCTGTCCTTCCATGATGGTTCCACCTCTTCCTCCTCTTTCTTGGGTTTCTGCTGCTTGAGGTATTCCTTGAGCACGCTGTCAGTTGGGGCCATCTTCGTGATGTATTCATGGATGTTTCTTGTCTCTTCCTGGACTGTGGTTCTGACACTCACCAGTCCCCGGCCTCCTTCCTTCCTCTTAGTGTACAGCCTCAGGGTGCTGAACTTGGGTTAAAACCCTCCATGCATGGTCAGGAGCTTTCTTGTCTTGATGTCAGTGGCTTCTATCTCCTCCTTTGGCCAGCTTATTATCCTAGCAGGGTACCTGATCACAGGCAGGGCATAGGTGTTGATAGCCCGGATCTTGTTCTTACCATCCAGCTAACTCCTCAGGACTTGCCTGACTCTCTACAGGTACTTGGTGGTTGCAGCTTTCCTAGCGACCTATTCGTGGATCTCATTTGGCTGTGGGATCCCCAAGTACTTGTAGCTGTCCTCAATGTCTGCAATATTGCCTTCTGGTATTTTGATCCCCTCAGTTCTGACTATCTTTCCTCTCTTTGTTATCATCTGACTACATTTCTTGAGTCTGAACAATATTCCGATGTCATTGCTGTATATCCTGGTGGTATGGATAAGTGAATCGATGTCTCGTTCACTTTTGGCAAACAGTTTGATGTCATTCATGTACAGGTGGCTGATAACTGCTCCATTCCGTAGTCGGTATCTGTAGCCAGTCTTGTCTATGATCACGCACTTGATGGGTTAGGTGCCCATTGAGTTCCTGATGAAGGTTCTCAGGGTCCTGTTGATCTTGTACAGGTCTAGGCATTCCAGGATCCATGTGTGTGCGGCATCGAGTCATAGGCCTTCTTGTAATCAATCCAGGAAGAGCACAGGTTGGTCAGTCTGGTCTTGCAGTTTTGGCTGATTGTTCGGTCTACCAGGAGCTGGTGTTTTGCACATCTGGTATTCTTGCCAATCCCTTTCTGTGACCCCCTCATGTACTGACCCATGTTCCTGTTCATCTTAGCCGCTATGATGCCTGACAGGAGTTTCCATGTGGTACTGAGGCAGGTTATTAGTCGGTAGTTGGAGGGGACCCTCTCTTCTGGGAGTCCTTGAAGATCAGGACTGTCCGGCCCTCAGTTAGCCATTCTGGGTGTGATTTGTCAACTAGCAGCTGGTTCATTTGCGCTGCCCTCATGGAGTGCAGTCAGCTTCTTCAGCCAGTAGGTGTGAACCATGTCAGGGCCTGGTGCTGTCAATCTTCATACTGGAGAACCTTTCTTGGATGTTTGTTATGTGATGGTTACTGGACTCTGTTCAGGGAGGTTACAGCACTAGCCACTGAGCATTGCTGTTATGGGTTGCTTCTGTTAGGTCTGCTCTCGCTTTTCACCAATGAACAGAAGAAGACAAACAGCATGATTGGTTTTTACTTTCAAGGGGAGCAGCTAGAACCGGGTCCAGGAGCCAGAGCTCCTTGCCCACTCCCAGCCCACTCCCAAGTCAGAGCTTCTCTTGTAGCCTTTTGTACTGTGACACACAGTTTACAGCAACACACATTGTAAAACCCCCCAAACCTAATGCACTGAGTGTGTGTATGCATGTGTCTGCATTTGTCGGTACAAAACTTCTCAAAGAAGTCTTGCCACTAATTAATGCCTCAGTCTTAAATGTGATCAACCTATCTCTAATAATCGGCTATGTACCACAGGCCTTCAAGCTGGCAGTAGTTAAACCTTTACTTAAAAAACCGTCTCTAGACCCAGCCATCTTAGCTAATTATAGGCCGATCTCCAACCTTCCTTTCATTTTAAAAATCCTTGAAAGAGTAGTTGTCAAACATGTAACAGATCACCAGGTTACCAATGATCTTCTTATGGTCTCTGACAGTGGACTCATCTCTGTGCTTGTCCTGCTAGACCTCAGTGCAGTGTTCAATACTGTTGACCATAATATTCTATTAGAGCGATTAGAGCATGCTGTAGGTATTACAGGTCCTGTGCTGCTGTGGTTTGTATCATATCTATCCAATAGACTGTAATTTGTTCATGT
>VUQR01032490.1:0-10098 GCA_015108515.1 Hemichromis elongatus
CATTACTGCTGCCTTTAGCTACTACATTATTTTATGTTTGAAATTCAGTTATTTTATTAGTTATATTGCTTTTGGCAAAAAGACATAATCTACTGTGTTACTGATTTGTAATTAACTAATTAATTAGTTAAAGTATTTATTTAGAGTACAAGACTCTACGACCAGGATTGTTTAGATGCTGTTATATAGAGTCGATTTTTGAAAATATTTACAGATACATCTATATAAAATATACAACATACATTCAACATTTGCCAGTTTCAGCTCTTCAGCGTGATAGAGTTAGAGCTTAACACACTTCCCTGATTCTTAACATGTTGACATGAGATGTTCAGGATACGAAATATTGGACAACAAACAAAGCCCCTGTTCATGTACCTATATAAGTGTATTTTAACCACATATAAAGTAAATATAATCAAGCACTGGCAATCTAGAAATTTTTAAGCAATAGCTACAAACACATTTTCAGGACTAAAGTATATGTTTGGGTTTTTCTTTTGCTTTGTTTTGTTTTTGTTTGCTTTTTTTCCCCCAGATGACGAAAGTGGCAGTTACCTGGACATGTACTTTAGTCACCTGCCTGTTTGTTGACTACTGTTATGCGCAGAAGGTAAAACTCATAGCTACTCACTTGTTCCACTGATTTTCTGTAACACATATTTTACCAGGAATCTTTTGTTGTGTATTTCCCCTCAGCTGAATATCCACTGGGGCCCTCAGTCCATGATGTACTTAAAGGGCAAACGTGAGTTTAATCAACACAGACTCTTTGTCTCTCACACTCTTGATATCAGGGATGTCAAACTCATTTTAGTTAGTCTAATTTAAATTCAAATCTTTAAAAAAAAAACAATCACCCAAACTTTTTAATAACATGTCTCCATTTTCCACACTCAGTTTACGGTTGTTGCATATGCATTACATTTCGTATCCTTTTGTAACACAAAATCTTCACAATGGATTTTGGAACGATAAAAAGGGCGTCTTATGATTCAAACTTGTTGAGATAGGGTTAATCCTATCTATCTGCCTTTTTAAAAGCTGGAATATTCATAACTCCTTTAAAATATTCCCACTTTTCAGAGTTCGATAGGGCCAAATGGCTCTGGCCCCTGAGTCAGATTTGACACCCCTAAATATTTTCATTCAATTTTGTATGTCTTTATTTCAGCACTAAAAATTCATTAGTTGGTGTTTAAATTAAGTAAATCTGCTTATAGATGTCACTCACTATACTTTTCATTTCGCTTGTGCGCCCCAGAACCCCCATTTCAGACACTTCCTTTATCAAAACATATCAGTAACACACTTAATCTCTCGTAGCAGCTTTTGAGTTCAACTGTTAGTACTGTTAGCTTTGACTTTTTTAGTTTACAGTACATCTGAGAATGATACATGTAAGAAAATCGGTGTCAGCATAAAGTGTCTTCTTAAATTTTTGTCGTCAGATGGCAGAAGGTTTGTCTCAGAGGACAACAACAGTGTTTTGAAGCAGTGTCTCCTTGGCTGGTATGCAGTGATCCAAGGTACAGTATGGCATGGTTTTATCTCACTCTGTTTCTGAAACACTTCTTTACATAGTATCCTTAAGCAAAGTTATTCTAAAGGGGCATGTAAGGAAGAGATCAGGTAGGTGAAATGAGTACTAAAAAAGAAATGGATTCCTTATGACCAAGTTGAGAATAACAGAAAAGATAATCTTAGTTTATTTATTTTTGTACTTTTTGGTTAAGAGAATAACTTGTTTCCATTCAAATTGAAAAGAGTTGCATTCGGGTAAATCAACTTTGAGGTGCCTTATCAATGCCGCAATTTAATATGATACAATAAAGAGATTAAATATAAAATGAAAGATTTTCTGAACGTGTCAGTGGATTTGAAATAGACGAAAGTGCTCGGCTGTATGTGCAGTAAGTAGTTGCAGGATGGCCTAAATCCATTTATCCGCATCCATTCACCACAGCCTTGTGGTGCTGGGAATTCCCTCCCACTCTTTGTTGTGGTAAAAAAAAGAAAAAAAGAAAAAAAGAAAAAATGTAGCTGTTGATGAAGTCATTAAAAAAATCAAAAAACAAACAAACAAAAAAACCCAACAAGATTAGGAGCTTCAAAACTTCACAGCTTGAAAACGTTACCACTCAGCACCAGGTAAAAAAAAAAAAAGTGAAGAGCTGCATTACAACTTACTCCCCATAATCTGTAATCATAATCAAAGTCACTTCTTTCTCCATAGTGCTAAATCACAAAAATAGTAACCTCAGCAGCCTAAAGATGAAGTATCATTACAAAATATACACCATGAATTTCACTTGTGTAGTAGCGCCACAGTGCAGTGGTTTACACATTTGCCTGAATAGCAAAAGATCCCAAGAGGAGATCCTAATCCCTAGGAGATTATGTCTGGAAGGACATTCTTTGTCAATTATTTAATAACATAACAAATATGGGGCACTACCTGCTGTGAACAGCTGAAGTAGTTTCATTTGTTCAAAGGCTGCAGCCTGTAAACATTCACAGTGAAAGTTGGAAGTAGAAGACGAGAACTCCAGAGTTTATGAGTTGGAAAATTTCTATTATTAAATGGAGCTTCAATCAGAAATAAATCATACATAGTTCCAAACTAAAGGAGACTCTCAATGCTAGTAGGGGCAAAGCAGTCCCAAAGGCATAACATCCAACGGCACAGCCAGGATGATCCCCCCATATTCAGTGGTATAATAAAGTGGACACATTATAATAGTTCTAATATATATTTAAGTTGTGCTTTAAGTAATGTTTATGCAGTATACATTTTTCTAATGAACTGAATTTAAGGTCTGCAAATATGTACTCAGTCATTTTAGACTTAACCCAATTAAACTGACACATTTTCTAAACTTTTTGATTCTGGAAAAGTATGCTGGGAAAAAATTCCCACAAACCTGTAGTTGTAGTTTGTGTTTTTGTAAAAGATTGAATCATTGTTAGCACTTATATGTTGGAAATGTGTATTCATACTGTAGTATACACTACAAAAGTTTTAGAAGCACACTTTTTTTCCACTTATTTATTGCAATTCAAGTCATTAAAGTCCATTGAACAAAGGTAAGTGATTAACTGCAAGAAGTTGAAAAAAAGGTAAGTTTACCCAAAACTGAAAAATAATATACACCAATATCAGTGTCAGTTTCATTTATATAACATATTTCATTACAATGGGCTTACAATAAATAAAAAACAAAACAAATACAGTGTTTAAGTCCCTGTGACAAACTGGTGACCTGTCCAAGGTGTAGCCCGCTTACACCCCATGGCAGCTGGGATAGGCTTCAGTTCCCCACAACCCTGAAATGTATTAGTGGAAGAAATGTGGTGGATTGTGATAGTGTAGGTCTACAATGTCTCATAGCAAAAACAACAAAAGAAAGTGTTACAAAGAAACAAGTTTGAAGTTAAAACACAAACATACAAACTCTCACATGTATGCATGCACGCACACAAGCACACCTACACACACTTGGTGGCTGTAGCATGTTTTCTGCTAATCAGAAGGTTGTTGGTTCGATCCCTCCAGTCTGCAGGCCAAACGTCCTTGGGCAAGATATGTTAGATACAAAGCAACTAGATAGATAGAGCATAGAAAAAGTACTTGCATGAATGGTTGTAAATGAGGCAAGTTGTATAAACGTGCTTTGCTCAGGTAGAGTAGAAAAGCACTATGTAGGAACCAGTCCGTTTACCATCCACACACACAGACAGTAAAACGTGAAAATAAAGGCTTTTAAGTTTGGGTCGTTTTTTTCTTCAGTCTAGACACAGCTCGCTGGGGCATCCATAGAGGCAGTGACACCATTTGTGCCCCAGAGGCTGTGCGCAAAGTTAAAATATCACACCCACCGTATAGCTGGTGCAGGGAAACCTCTCTTGCCTGTCCGAGTCATTTTCAGGTAACAGGTTGCCGTCAATTTCTTTTAAATTGTGCTAAGGGTTGTTGCAGGATTATTTTAATTTGTAGAGCACTTGGCCTGCTTAAAGTTCAGTCTGTCTGCTTATTGTGAGTCACGAGTTCAGACATGTCAACAACACAAACTAGTGTGCTTGTTTACTTTGCACTGAGAAACTAAGAACAACGAAACAGTATTCTTAATGTAAACCGTAATAATGTACTGTACTCAGAAGCAGTAATAAGTTTATTTATTTTAGTGAATTGCTGTCATTATGAAATACATTTTACACACCTTAGAAACTGGTACTGTAAAAAGCAGATATGAAAGATTTACACTCAAGTTGGTTTATAATCAAACATACTGTAAAAAGTTTCATTGTTGCTATAGACTTTAAAAAGGGTGTACTGATGTGCATAAATATAATAAAGTCTGGTTCACGTGTCAGTTTAAACACCTCTCTTTTTGTGTGTGCGTGCATGTGTGTGTACATAGGCATCCAGAAACTGCAGTCGCTGGACATCAAAAGACCCAGTCACATTCTGAGCTCAGAGAAAGTCGTCATACACTACCTCCAGAAGAGATGAGACACACCAGCTCGAACTGTGTATACACAATCCAAACTAACAGTTCATTGAGAAAAAGGCCTAAACACCATTTCACCTCAGTGAATACACAGTGACATGTGACTACAACAAGAATGTATCATGCAAGCTCTGGTAAAGCCAGTGAATCATTAGATAATTATTTGTATATTTGAATTGTTCGTGCATGATAGCTTGCTATAGAGAAATATAGAAAATGCTTGAAATAAAGCTGTGTGTGTGAATGTCATGGCTGCTGTTTATTATTTTGCCCAGCAGAGGCCAGCAACTTATTTTAGGTAAACTAAAGGGTGTCATCTAAAGAGCAAGGGGCAGGATTCTGATTTTGAATCTTATGCAGTGACTTTTACAAAAGCCAAGTAGAAACAACTGCTGCCCCCAATACACAGATAAATAAAAATATCTTCCTCTGGGACCTTACCGACTTAACAACATCAGAATAAAAATGTGTGCTGTCTTCCTGCACTCCACATGAACCTTTCTGCATTCCTTCCTGACAGAGGACTTGTAAAATATTAATGCTTCTGTAGTTAAACGAATATCTATTATATATTACAAGAAACTATTCAGTGTTCAAAGAAAACATTCCTATAGAAAAAGAAGCAATGAAACATTATGAAAATCCCACAGTAGACATAAAACTGCATTATTGGAAAATTGTGCATAAAGTGAAAATAATTATTCTACAGTAAAATGTTCCCAAAAGGTATTAAATGGGATAATATTACTGCTTCATACTTCATTCATTCATTGTAAATAATTCAAATTCTGTTTAATGTCAAGCTTAATATTGCTCATATTGTATAAATCATGTGCTTACAGTGAAAAAACTGTTGTCATGTTGACATTGTCAGAGCTGCCGTCCCCTCTTCATCATCCTCACGTTTTTCCTTGATAATGTACTAAAGGAGTTATGACTTTTTCAACATCCACCTTCTCTACATCGTGCATGTTTACCAGGACAAAACTAATCTGTTACGATGATAAATCACTGAAGCTCATCAGCTGCTGGTCTCCCCTCAGTTTACCACCACAGATCAGAGTTTTATCAACAATGCACATGCCACCAGAAACAACTGCTGGTCTCTTGGCTTACCTGTGGTCTTCGTACTCCAGAAACACTTGGCTCACCTTGACATGATAAAAAATAGAAAATAATAGAAAATAAGCTAACGAGCTCGGTGTCAGCGCGTCCCTCATCGGGGCCTTTTTCATTGCGCCTGTAAAGGACATTTAGTCTGTCAAGGTGCGTTCAGAGAACCAAACAGCTCTTGGCACCAGATTGAAACTGAAAAAAAAAATTGTAAGTGAAAACAAAAAAAAATATTTCAGTTTCAATATTTTTTTCAGTTTCATTCCAAGGTGGCATCGTTCTGATCCCATATTGGCTTACCTGTCTAATTTTCACAAATTCTTTTTTGAGTGACATGTGAAGTCCAATATAGAGTATTGTCTGATGTAATCATTTTTATATCTGCAGTCTGTTAGAAAATGTGGTATACCAAATGAGGGAAGCAAAGTCTGGTTTACACTCCTGGTGATACAGGTAAGATAGATTACAAGATAAGTTATTTATCACAGATAAATAACAGATAAATGTCTCAGCAGGTAGAGCATCTACTAATCAAAAAGTCAGTGGTTCAATGATCATAATTTAAGATTTATCTCTTTTAATTTTATTTACCACAAGCCTTTAAGGTAACAGTAATTATACAATTACCTTATAAACCGTAGCTTTGGCATACATTTTCAGGTAAAGCATAAAGGATTGAATGAAGCTATAATGCTCCATGAAGCACATCAAAGTCCACTCACAGTGTTCTTCTTTGGATCTTAATCAGCTCACCATAAAAAAACACTTTATGCAATCAGAAAAAAGTCTTACTTTGTTCCACATCAACGGAATCATCATCATCCGCATCCAGTAGGGGCATCGCCATAGTTTCAAAGGCATAACATCCAATGGGGCAGCCAAGACGATTCCCCAAGGTTAAAAAAAACGAGCCTAGTCCTAATCAAAAGGACAATCAAAGGAGCCGTTCTCTACATTATTTTAAATGCTTATATTCAGTGTTATAATATAGTGGACACATTATAATTGTTCTACTATATATTTAAGTTAGGGTTTAAGTAATTTTTATACAGTATACATTTCCCTGATTAAATTAATTTTAGCTCAGTAAACTTAGGCTGAAACCTTTTGGTATTTCACATTGCTGGGAAATGTATCCCTTGTACCTTCTAACCTTGCTGACTGTCATTTGTGAAAAATTTTCACAAAGCTGTTGATGTCAACTATTCAGAATTAGTTTTTTTCAGAGATTTTTGTGCCATTATAAAGTCACACTTACGGCACCACCTAATGACATCAATTTTAACAGGTGGTTACATGGATGATATATATCAGTGACACATATGGTTAGGTGAGTGGTGTGGTACACCATCGCCACCTAGTGGGCATAGGAGGTGTTGTAACATCTAGCAGGTCAGTCAGTATTAATAAGACCATACTAGAAAGGTCACTACGGCTCTAAACTATCGGTACATACCAATGACTGTACATACATGTGCCGGGGTTAGGTAGTCGCCGGCACCTGCCCGTTACAATGGTAAGGTCTCTCTAAAACAGATGTATGTGGAGCAGCATGCCCGACTGTAATGGCTGCTGCTGCATTCCTTCTAGGAGACTCTCCAGCTTCTACAATTATGGGAGGAAACCCCCTGGTGCCCCTAATATGGGTTGCTACAGTGTTCACTTAGTAAATGACACAAAGCCAAATCAGTATCTCACACTAAAAACAAACGCATAATCGCGTAACTTTGCTCAGCCAGAGCAGACCTAGACGTAGCATGGCTTAACCGCGGTGTAGCTGGACATGCGCCAAGGTGCGACAGTCCTCGCAGCTTCAATTTTATTTTTATTTATTTAAATTTCTTATGTTATTAAAAGTCTCTAAATCCTTAACATTTCATTATTTTAAGGATCGATATAAAAAACTCAACCGAGTTTCCATTTGAAGTTAGCCTTAGGCCTGCTTTTTACTCCACCCTTGAGCAATAATTAAATAAATCAATTTCTGTAGTCAGTCATGTTGAGTGCTGCAGCCTAGACAAGATGATATGATGAGAACAAGCAGTTTGGGATATAAACCAATGAGCAGTCCTTAACTTTAAATATAACCCCTTCTTCCTCTCCTCTCTTGTTTTTCACATCTTTCTCCATCTGTGAGTGAAGTTGGCTTTCTTTTCTCTGTCTGTGAAAAACAGCGGCTAATGACTGGACATATATGTTGATCCTTCGGATGTGCATGTTTCAAGAAATCCAATAAGGCTTTTATGAACTGCTTATCAAGGCTTGCTTCTTTAAGAGCGAGTTGCATCACTGATGACGTCTGAAGCCTCCCTGTTTCGGAAGGGGTTCGAGTGTCACTGTGTGGAAGTGCTTCAGACAGTTGAACACACACAAAGCTACTGGTCCAGACAGGATTCCCACCTCTGTCCTCATGTCATGCACAGCTCAGATGGTTGGAGTGCTCACAAATATCTTCAGCCCCTACCTCTCTCACCATGTCCCTGTACCCAAATCCTGGACAGGAAACTGCAGGATCTAGAATTGAGCAGCTTTCTCTGCAGCTGGGTCCTTAACTTCTTGTCTGACAGATGCCAAGTGGTCAGACTGGGCAGTGTCACCTCATCCGCTGTCATAATGAACACTGGTGCTCCACAGGGGTGTGTACTCAGCTCTCTCATGTACTCACTGTATACCCACGACTGTACAGCCACTAGCAACTCAAATATTATTGTGAAGTTTGCGGACCACACAACAGTGGTGGGTCTAATCACCGAAGGTGATGAGATGGGTCAGGGCGCTGACCTCTTCCCTGTAAGCCATTAGTGCTAAGAGAACCATCTCATCCTCAACATCACAAAGACACAAAAGATGATAGTGGACTTCTGGAGGTGTAGAGAAGCACATACCCCCATCACCATCAATGGTGCTGCTGTGGAGAGACTGAGCGGCTTCCGTTTCCTAGGTGTACATCTGGCGGAGGATCTGACATGGACAGTTCACACAAACAAAACATGGAAGAAGGTACAGCAGCAGGAGACTGAAGAGATTCAGCATAATAATAATGTATACTTTATTGATCCCCGTGGGGAAATTACTTCTCTGCATTTGACCCATTCACTCTGTGAAACAGTGGGCAGCCACTAAACAGGCGCACCGGGGAGCAGTTTGTAGGGACGGTACCTTGCTCAGGGGTACCTCAGGGTAGCCGGGGTTAAAACCCCCGACCTTCCGATCATGGGGCAACCATTCTATCTACTGAGCTAGCCCTGCCTTTTTTTCCTGCATGAGCCCCCACATCCTCAGGACCTTCTGATGCTGTGCTATTGAGAGCATCCTCACTGGATGCATCACTTCTTGGTATGGCAACAGCACCATTTACAACTGCAAAGCTCTCCAGAGAGTGGTGTGGTGTTCTGAACGAATAATTGGGAGTTGAGCTTCCCTCCCTCCAGGACATCTACAGGAAGGCGCCGCTTCCTGTAGATGCCAGTGCCTGAGGAAAGCAGGGAGGATCATCATATATATATATATATATGTATATATATATATATATATATATACATATACAAGGCTAGACCCCCCCCATGCTAATCGAGCCTACCGCAGATATGAGCGAGACACATAAATTTGAAGGCATGCCGGCTCGGACGTTGCCCGGATCAACAAGGTCCGCGTCAGGTGTTGAGGAACCAGGGCACCCTGACGACAAATCACCATCAAGTGCGGGATCTACCAAGGAGATGCTCTGTCCCCACTGCTGTTCTGCATAGGCCTGAACCCCCTCAGTGAGCTCATAGACAAGACTGGCTACGGATACCGGCTACGGAACGGATCAGTTATCAGCCACCTCCTGTACATGGATGACATCAAGCTATATGCCAAGAGTGAGGTACCCTGCTGGGATAATAAGCTGGCCAAAGGAGGAGATAGAAGCCACTGACATCAAGACAAGAAAGCTCCTGATGTGGCTGATATCCAGAAATCCTACCAATGGCTAGATAAAGCTGGACTGAAAGACAGCATAGAGGCACTAATCATAGCAGCACAAGAACAAGCCCTAAGCATGAGATCCATAGAGGCTAGGGTCTATCACACCAGGCAAGACCCCAGGTGCAGGCTGTGTAAAGATGCCCCTGAGACAATCCAGCACATAACAGCAGGGTGCAAGATGCTAGCAGGCAAGGCATACATGGAACGCCATAACCAAGTGGCCGGCATTGTATACAGAAACATCTGTGCTGAGTATGGCCTGGAAGTCCCGAGGTCAAGATGGGAGACGCCCCCTAGGGTGGTGGAGAATGACCGAGCTAAGATCCTGTGGGACTTCCAGATACAGACGGACAAAATGGTGGTGGCCAACCAACCGGATATAGTGGTGGTAGACAAACAGAAGAAGACGGCCATAGTGATTGACATAGCAGTCCCGAATGACAGCAACATCAGGAAGAAGAAGCACGAGAAACTCGAGAAATACCAAGGGCTCAGAGAAGAGCTC
>VUQR01032494.1:0-10628 GCA_015108515.1 Hemichromis elongatus
AGGCCGCTACTTCCTCTCAAAGCAGTTTACGATAGTTACAGTTCAGAGTATCTGTTAAAATGTTAAAAATAATAAGTACTTCAAAAATGTTTGCAGTAACGAAACATTTCAAAATAATGTAGACAAAAACGAAAAAAAAGACAGTTACGGATCTGCGCATGTGCAGATGCTCTCATCTTCTTCTGTTTGGTTTAATGGTAGTCTACTCCCCAGTGTACGAAGATAGCGCCACCTGCTGACCGAGCGAATAAGCCCTATTGTAAACTGAACTAGCGTCATTACAAATCGTGTTTGTGTATGTGTTAAATTATATTTAGTAATAATCGAGTGTGTTTATGCTTGTCTGTGTGGAAAAGATTGATTAGAATAGTGATAATGATGTCTGTATCACTTTTAATTGTCAGTAAACACTTAATCTGGCTGATGAATCTTCACGTGACATATTACTAACGCTGTATTATTAAGTCTGTAATTAAGCGCCATTCTTCTTATTTTACAGCGCTGTTATTCAATCGGGGGAAGCTCTCCGTTGAGGAGAAGAGTTTGTATACTGAGGTATCCATTGTTTAAATGTCCTGGGCAGTCGAAAAACAGGAAGAGATGTCGAGAAATGCTAAGAGCTAACTGGCCGCTAACCCTGTCATTCAAATATATTGAATGTCGCAATGTTGACAGAGAGAGGAAGTGACGTAAGATTTGCGCATGCGTGGTACCGATCGGGTAGTGACACGTATCATTTTTCCCACCTGAAAGCTGCAGTTCCTCTGGCATCCAGCAGAGGCAGCAGTGAGGTCTTTCCCACAGACGTGCGTGTTAAGATAAACGTGTTCACAGCCTCATAGTCAAACTGTTTGGTCTCTGTAGGTCATTGCCTCCTTCATAACACCTGCACAAGGACAGGTGTAACTCACCTGTTTAAATGGGGCGTGGCCTCTTTGACTCGCAGGTGGATGGTGACACAGGTGTCTGTAGCTGAAGCGCTGGTCCGTGTTTGTGCTGCTGTGAGGTTACTGTACTAACAGACTGTCCGAGAAGGCGGAGCTCCAGTTTTGGTGAGTGAATATTGAGGATTTTGATTGGATGTCACTGAGCACTTAGCAGAAAAGCTCTGTGGGCTTCACAGCAGGAACCAGGAATAATTTATGTCTGCTCATGGGCAGCGGCAGGTGTTGTTGTTGTCCTGAACAGCTCGGTTCTGGCAGGTCAGCTCATGTTTTTCTTTGAGGCCTTTGTGATAACACGGCAGACCTCGGCAGTTCACCAGGGGAGAATTGGAAGCGCCGCCTGTCCTGCATGGACGCGTCAGAGCTGGTGGTGGACCTGCTCTGGCTTCATAAGCTCACCTATGGAGAGAGTTACAAACAAGTACTTTTTGTA
Source organism: Hemichromis elongatus (assembly GCA_015108515.1). Lineage (NCBI taxonomy): Eukaryota > Metazoa > Chordata > Actinopteri > Cichliformes > Cichlidae > Hemichromis > Hemichromis elongatus. The sequence goes on from VUQR01032494.1 coordinate 1,378, forward strand.
AGTGAGCAGAGGGATGCTAGTGTCGTTTCAGACATCTGTGTGCTCAGGAGGCTTTTTGAAAATCACGTGATTCCTGAAGCTGAACTTAACAAATCTTTTTTTTTCCTTAGCACGGTTTAAGCTCTGTGTGAGGTCATCAGATCACAATCAGACATGTGACAGCGTGACGCTAACCTCACCCAGGTAAAAGTCATGACCACAAGTAACCTCTGACCTCTCCCTCCCTCTGTGTGCTTCCAGTTGGCCTATCAGGTGGTGGAGCTGCAGCAGCAGATAAAAATCAAAGACAGCGTTCTGGAGGAGCAGCATGCCAGGTAAGTAACACACCTGAGGCTGTCAGCTCACCTGTCAAGTGTAAAAACCTGCTGCAGGTGAGTTCAGACTAAGGTCAGAGAGCAGGAGGAGGAGCCTTGCTCTAGTTTTTCTTGTTCGTTAGCTGAGGAGAAGTCTCGACTCACAGCTGAGCTCAAATTGCACCTTAAATCAGACTCTGCTGCTTGACCACCAGGGGGCACTGCTCGCCTGAAGAGCACACTCGAGATATCTGGAGACATTTTTATCAACCAGTCTGATCACTGAAACAGATTCTCACTATTTCATCACAATAATTAAAAGTTCTGAAAAGTCTGAATTTATTTTAAACAAAACAAAAATATCACATTCTTGTCTTTCATGTTTTCTTGAAATCTTGTAAATTTAAAATAAAATCCATATTCCACTTTGACATATTCAGTCTCAGGTGTTTTAATACCTGCACAGTGCCCTCTGCTGCCTCCAGTGGAGACTGTGTGTGAGCTGCTCCATTACATGTTATACTGGTGGGACCTCCTCTTTCCTCCACCTTCAGGCTACTGCAGGAGCGGCATTGCCTGTCGCGAGCATCAGATGCCCATCAGGAGCTGCAGGTGCGGGTGGAGCATGTTCATGGGCAGAACGTGGTCCTAAAGGTGGAGTATGACGTCCTCCTGGAGCGGCAAAGAGCAGCGGAAGCAAAACTACGGCAAGAGACGGTCAGAGGGGAAGAACTGCTGGCCAAGGTGATGAAGCGGAAAAAACAGGCCGCAGCTCGCATGAACAGCCACAACGAACGCCGCTCCAGGTACCTGAACGCACCTCACACACCTGTTCATCTGTGTACCTGCAGGCGGATCAGTGTGGAGCCAAACTAAGATCATTTTGTTTGCTTGTTTCAGAGCTCGAGAGGCAGCCCTGCAGCCCAGTGCTGGGTCAAAGGTCAACTTAGACAGGTCAGCTGTCTATCACCTGAGCTCTACATCGCCCTCTTTGGATTTCTCTGAGAACAAATGAAGAAACCGTTTAAGAAAATTTACACTGAAACAGAAGTTTAAGATGTTCTTTCTAAAGTATTGAGAAATCTTGTTTCAAATGTTGATAAATTTTAAGAAGTATAATGTTAATATTATTTTAAAGATTTTGAAATGATCATATTCTGAATAATTTTTTTTTTTGATCATGTTCAGGAGACTTACTGTCGTTTTTGTTGTGCTGAAAGTCATTTTATTGTCCATTTAAAGCTTCTAAAGATTGATTAATAGACTTTTATTTTGTGACTTCCTGTGTCTGTCAGAATAAAATATGTTTGTGTTTCAGCTCAAGTGCTCCGAGCTCCAGATCGACGTCTCCAAAGACTGAGAAACGGGACAAGTCCACGGAACGAAAACACGCCCGACTCGTGAGGTCATTGGTCACGCCTTTGTTTTATTATCCATTTATTAAATAATTATTAATGATCTAATAACGATTTGTAGGTGTAGGTTTCATGAGTAACCCCCCGACAAGCTCAGGACCTTTTTCACATAAAAGTCATTGATCTCTGACTGCAGCTGAGGGAACGACCTCGTGGGCCTCTTCAGATCTCAGGAACATTTTCAGTACAAGTCATGAAATATAATTTGGGCAGGAGGTCATTTATTAACTTTCTGTATGTTATTTTATTGTATTTTCTCTCTGAGAGTTGAAATAACAGAAACTTTTTAATAGAGATTATTGTAATTACTTGTGTTATGCATATTTGCTGAGCAGGTTGGTTATTAACGTAACTCCGGCCTCTTTAAATGACACCATGAACTGTTTCTCTTCTCAGGTCAGCGTCGATGACGTCTCCGAGGATCCTGACCTCCATCAAAGAGCTGTTCGAGTCAGTTGCGACCTCCGTTATGTTTTGTTTGGCTCGTTCATTCAGCTGCTCAGCGAATGAATGAATGACTGTGTGTGTGTCACAAAGCAGGAAGAGGCGGGGCCTTTCGGTCTGCAGTCAGGAGGAAGATCTCGTCTCTCCTGTAAGAATCTGTGCGTCAGCCCGAGTCCCGGCCAGAGCTCTGCAAGTCCTGGTAGCACGCGCGCTCACACACACACACACACACACACACACACACACAAAGAACTCCTCTGTTCTCATTTCCCAGCATGCCTCTCTGCTTACCTCCGGCCTGGTTCACACGGAGTAGGAAGTTTACGCACTGCTGTAACGTTTGCTCTCTCTCTGTTTTTTTAAGGACGCCCATGAGCAAGACATCAACGCTGTCCGGTTCAGCTCCAGCTCAGACCTGCTGGCCACAGGGGGGACGGACAAAGTGATCAAACTGTGGGAGGTCAGGGCAGGTAACCCACTCGTTGTTTATCTATTTTATCGCCGATTTAAAGGGTGGGTTGTGACCTCACTGCTGATGTCATCAGGCTTGCTGACTCACAGAGGGACTCTGGACGGCAGCACGGAGGGCATCACTTGCATCGAGTTCGACCCCACGGTGAGGACGTCACCTGAGCTCACCTGTAAATGCAGGGCTGTGTTGTTTCTTACTTGAGTGAGCGTTTGTGTTTTTAGGGCTTCAGGATCCTCGCCGCGTCCTACAGCAAGGCGGCCATGCTGTGGCAGCTGGGCGACTCTGTTCCAAAGGTAACGGTGACTCACTGCCCGGTGTGTCCGATTTATGGCGCGAAACATCAATTTGCAAACTCTGAACACATAAACATTAAAAGACTGTGATATTTAATTTACAATAATGAGTTAAAAAACTTTTATTTTGAAACTGTGTTTTCTGCGGACCTGGAATGTAACTGTGTGTGTGTGTGTGTGTGCGTGTGCGTGTCCCTCAGGTGACTCTTACAGGACACAGCAGGAAGGTGACGGCGGCGAGGTTCAGCAGCATCCTCCATCAGGTGGTGACAGGAAGTGCCGATGGCACCATCAGACTGTGGGATCTACGGCGAGCTGCCTGTGAGTAGCTGTGTGTGCTCGATGCTGATTGGCTGATGGCGTCCCTGCAGGTGGAGTGTATTTAAGGCAGACTGTGTCCCTGCAGGTGTGCAGTCGCGTAACGTGGCAAAGTACTGCAGCGACCTGGTGTGCTCTGAGAACTGCATCATCAGCGGACACTACGACGGGCAGATCAGAGTGTGGGACTCCAGGTTTGTCCGTCGGCGTCTCAGCACACCCGTGCACCACGTGATCCGCTTCAGCTTCGGCTTTCCCTCAAAAGAATCATTAGAATCTAATTTCTTTCATTCAGATGCCCTGACCCTCTCATTTACTCCTCCCAGCTGTTTCCATGGTGACACCCCGTCTCCCTCTGTTACTTAGCAACAGCTTAACTCACAGACTCCCCCCAGTGACCTGCAGTGTCTGAAGCGGCGAAGTGATTGACAGCTTTGCCCGTTTACACACCAGCATCAGCTCTCACTGCACGTGATTGGTCCGAAACTGGATGATGTCGTTTTTTTACCTTTTTATCTTCTTCTGTTTTCTGTTTCTGATCATCGCTCCAACGTAAAAGTTGTCGCGCTAATCGGGGACGAGCCCCTGATGCTTGCACCTGCTTTTGTGAGCTCTTGCACCATCTGCTGGTCAGAATTGAAGGCGCGTTTAAAGCTGTTCTTAAATCAAACGCTTTTCTTTACATTCAGGGCGGCGAGCTGCGTTCAGGTGCTTCCTGCTCAAGGAAAAGTCACCTCGTTAGACCTCAGCTCCGACCATCGCCAGCTGCTCAGCTGTTGCCGTGACGATTGTCTCCAGCTGTTCGACCTGAGGAGGTGGAGCAACGAGCGTGTGAGCTTCAGGTACGTCAGGACGAGGCAAAGCTCTGCCAAAAGAAAACTTGTTGTCCGTCTGTCTGACGTTTGTCTGTCTGTCTGTTTGTGTCCCAGAGCCGACGGGTTCAAATGTGGCAGCGACAGCACCAAAGCCGTCATCAGGTGAGTCACCTGATCAGTGACATCAGAACGCTACAGTCCAGTCAAGCATTACTGTGAAGTGAAAAACTGTTAGCAGTGCTTTGTGGGCGGGCCCTGCGTTAGCCTTTTGCTGTGAGTTGAGTGACCGAAGCAACTACCAATGAGAGTGTAGCATACTGCTGAATGACTGCGCTGTGAGCCGACAGAGGGACATGTGACCTCTGTCGATGAAAATGAACATGTGACTGCGGGACGTTTAATGTCTCACTTTGTGTCAGAATAAAAGATGAAGCTGTTTTAATAAACACGGTCCATAGGTCCACTCAGTTAGCTGAGGTGAAGCCTGGCAGACGCCCAGCTGCTACATCTGCCTGTCAGTCAGAGGCCATTCCCCTAATGATTCAAACTTTCAGTCTTAATACAACATAAACAGGCGGGTTATTAAAGGAAAGGGCTGACGCACTGCTGCCTCTGCTGGACATCAGAGGAACTGCAGGCTGCTGTTCACTGTTGAGTGTAGTATCAGTCCTTCTTTGTCTCTTTGTGTTTGAATCCATTTCTTGGGTTTTTCTGTTTACTGTAAATCTTTAACATCCCGGCCCGGCCCGACACGTGCCTGTAAACCGTCCTGTCCTCATTGCCCGGGTGGAAGCGGGGAGGCAGAGCTGTCAGCAGACTTTGGCTCGGTACTCTGATCGATTATTTAATTGTCAGACGGAGAGGACTGTTTCTGGGCCAGAGAGATAAAAATAGGGTGAGCTGGAGACAGGGAGAGATGAGATGAGATCGGGCGATTGGTTCGTTTTCTGCTGTTTCCATGACGACAGCAGGGCAGGGATGCTTTGTGCCTGTTCAGCTCCCTGACAGAATCACCAAACATTTGAATCCAACACGCTCCAACGCTGCAGCCTCCGTCTGCTGTCCGAGTCGTACCTTTGATGTCCTTCTACATGTCTCTGCTCTCGTCGGCTCTCATGTTCAGCTACTTGGCAGCCAGACTGACAGCTCTCTAGATTCTTCAGACTCAGCTGTCTACACGGTGGGAAACCCCTGACAGCGCTTTAGCTGGAGCACATCTGCGTCAAAGCAGAAGTGTCAGAATGTATTTATTTTACCTCGAGTCCTGCAGAAGGTGAAACAGTGTAAAACACACATGTTGAGTATCAGCGGCGCGTCGAACCTAAAATCTGACGCCGACTAAGAGCAGCCCTCGAAGCTCTGTTTGTTAAAGCTGTCATGTAAAACGGGTCTATGAAAAACACAGTTCTCTCTTTCAAAATAAAGTTCTGACCTTCAAAAGAAAATATTACTATTTATATGGGGGTATATAATATTATATTATTGAGCTTGTACAAACAGGTTACTTCGACCTCTGCACCGGACCAATGATATAACCAGATTTCACCAGTGCCTGTATTGCTCTGCCAAAACACTAGTTGGCGCTGGCATCTCTCTCAGCTCTCTTCCAGCTGTCCTCCAGTCTAAGAAGCAGTTTGCATATGGGTAAATGGTAGTGTTGAACTGGCCAATCGGTTCTTGCGGGCAGCATTGATGCAGCGTGTTACATTTTGGGGCGTTGCACACGAGGCCGCAGCGTAGGGTTTCAGAGGGTGTGTGGTTGCAGCGTAACGGAGAGGTGAGTGTAAATCCCTCTTCAGTGTCCGAGCTGGGGCTTCGTGGTTCTGCAGACGGAGAGAATCGTGGAGTGAGAAATGGAGCTGGAAGTTTCAGGTGGGAGCGGCTGTTTCACCCAGATGTTCTCTCTCTTCAGTCCAGACTGCTGCTATTTGGCAGCCGGCTCTGCCGACGGCGCCGTTTACATCTGGAACGTCTCGACGGGCAAGCTGGAGACCCGCCTACCAGACAAACACAGGTAATGCACCGAAGACCTGAGTCAGCGCATCAGCAAAGTCACAGTCCAATGCAGCGTCCCAAAGATCAGAGTCTCCAGCTCAGCGACCTGCGGGACGCCTAACGTTTCCCCTCATCCACAGACTACAGTGTTCCTGATGGTAGGGTAGTGTGAGGCTCCAGGCCATTTAAGCTAAAGACTCCACAGTGAATTATGTGATGCTGTTTGTGTAAATCTTCATAAAGGGGGGGATGGGGGAAAAACGGGCCCCGTGATGGTGCCATGAGAGAGTCTGCATGTGTTTAACCACAGAGAAAGTGTCCAACTGGCCTTTTAACAGCCTGCTGTCTTTCAGCTCGTCCATCAGCGCCGTGTCCTGGTCTCTGTCCGGTGAATACTTCGTCAGCGTGGACAAGAGTAAGCGGGCCGTCCTCTGGAGCGACATGTGAGGCAAACCCAGGAGGAGACGCGTCACACGTCGGCCTTGACTGGACAGACGGCTGTTTGACAAAAGTCTTTTTAAGCTATTTGTTGGTTGGACCAAAGGGAAGGGACCTTATTTTGTTGTGATCTATGATAACTCTAAAGAATTAATACCAATATTAACGAGGGAGGAGAAAACGGACTTTCTACCAGCTTTAAGCTTCTTCGGTGTGAAACGTGTGAACAAAGGGAAACGTTCCTGCCATGCTTGAACCGTTGAACCATGACGCGAGGCGAACACGGCTGCACACATCAGCCAGCGGCGTGCGCCATGGTCACGGACTAAAGGCGGCCCTGAAACCAAGCTAACTGTTTTTTTTAACCTGGAACGAGTGGAACGTTTTTGCTTCTTGATTACAGATTAATGACTGGCGCTCTCCTACAGCTCTGGGAAGCTTTTAGATGTTAAAGTTTGTCCCGCCCTGTCTCAGCTACGCTTGTTTTGGGTCTTGAGGAAGTCTGAAAGTGACGTTTATTAATAAAAGATCTGAATCAGTTTTAAATTGACATTTTAAGTCACCTCAGATGACACAGAAGCTCCACCTACCTGCTGATTGTGAGTGGCAGCCAATCAGAAGAGAGTATTTAAAGGGGGAGGAGCTGAAACTGCGTTTCAGAGGGCTGCCTGTCCTGAGACAGTTCTCCCAACGTCTTTAATATGTTGGTCATGTTTGTGTTCTCAGCTCTAATAAACGCTGGTCTCTAAACGTCTGTCCTTCATCCCGTCGTCTCCTCGCTCTGTTCTGCTTGAAGGCTTTGTTAATTTTTCCGCCCCAGTCTGAAGTGATGTCACTGAGTTTTAAAAAGACAAGGTGGTGATGATGATGATGAGGAGGAGCTTTGGTGCTGCAGGCTGCTTCACACTGAGGTCATTGATTAGGAACCAGAAAGCAGCTGCTGCCTCCAGACTGACCGAGCGCTGACCTACGCGCCGCATCGACTGTTAGGACGCTTCAGTTTCCCCCGTCAGACGCAGGCTGCTTGTAAACGGGTCTCTCGTTGTGGATGCTTTCTATCAGTCAACACAGGACTCGGTCGGGTCTGATGTGTGTCATGTTTCTGCTGCCGTCGTCTCACACAGCGACGGTAAAGCTGATCTCTACACTGTTCAGTCAAGCGTGGATCAGGTGTTTTCAGCTGAAACTCATCACTCCTCTGTCATCCGTCCCTTTCCAGTCCTGGACATGAAAGCTCATCTTTGTGGGATCAAGCAGGCATCCTGATCAGATGCTGACTAATGCTGGACAAACACTGTTATTCAGCTCCAGCTCAAACTGTACGATTGAATCTGAGGGTTAGAAGTTCATAGGTCACGATGCAGGGTCTCACAGTATACGGCCCGACACTGTGCAGCCATAACATGAAGGTTATAACGCAAAATCTGTCTCTTGCTCTCCCTCTCTTTCAGTTACACACACACACACACACACGCACACACACACACACACACACAGCACCAGCAACTTTGCTAAATTGCTATTGAAAAACATTGACTTACCAGGCAGCTGCAATGTCCATCCAAGTCTTTTCACGGTTGTTGCAGAGACGAGCTAAAGTTCTACCAGTTGTGCGTCCATCGCTTGTGTCCAGACCGCACGCTGCGCTGCCGTGCCGTCATTTTCACTTCCATCCTGTGTTCCATTCAACGCTTTGTGTTTGCGCGTGCGCAGTGTGAGAGGCTGCGTTGACACGCTCACGACGGGCGACAGGATTTCAAACAGGTTTGATTTTCTTGCGACCAAACGATTAATGATCAGGAGCTGGTCGTGATGCGTTAATCGCTTCTCGTTACAACATTTATAATACAGGATGCACGACACAGGTTGATCCCCAAAACGGCACGACTGAAAAATCGGCTCAACATGGGCCAAAACTCGCGTAGTGGATGGCCAGCTCAGTCTGATGTCATTAGCAGCTCCAGGTCCTAAAGTCAAACGATCACTGCAGCATCACTGAGAGTTCAAAACGGTCTAAATTCTTTCATCTGTAATAAAATGATGAGCGTTGCTGCTTTACCAGGTGGAACAATTAAGTCTAACATCCATGAAAACAGAGTTTATGACGTTTAACTGAGTTAGAAGTTAGCAGGAAGTTAGCTCGCTAGTTTCCATCTAAACATGATATAGCATGTTCTGACTGAGAGATTTCTGAACGCATTTAAACGTACAGCTCGATGCATTCTCAATCATCCAGGTAAGTAGATCTCCAAAGGATGATCCTGTTCATCTGGTCGTGGCGTTTTCAGTAGGAGAAACGTTTCATCACTCATCCAGGTGACTTCTTCAGTCTCAGCTGACCGCAGGTTTCCAACCTTATAACCAGGACATTTGCATAATGACTGAAACCAGCCCACTGAGGGAACCATGAGCTGTGGAGATTCAAACGTACAGCTCTGCTGTCACTTCAGACATGAATGAAGACAGAAAACTAAACAGCAGTGACGTTTGTAGGGTTACTGAAGTTGGACTAGCTGCTATATAATGATGTGCTACGTGGTCGCTAGCGACACAGCTATGTTAGCATAACATAAACAGTGAAGCTGGAGGATGAACGCTAACTTTTTCCCACTGGATCAAAGTTACCGTGAGGGTTCCTGATGGTTAGGGACAAATGCAATCACATGGCAGGATGCTGTAAACGGACCAAACTTCAGTCAGGAGAACAGCTGAGATAATCCATCCACAACACCAGGTTAGTCATTAATGTACTGCTGCATGGGCGGGGC
>VUQR01032501.1:0-14522 GCA_015108515.1 Hemichromis elongatus
TTTCACTTATCTTTACATAAATAAAAAAAAAGGGTTTTTTTTTTATCAAAATGAGCTGTTTCAGTAATAATACTTAACATTATGTTGTTTGTGCAAAATTGTCCTTGCCCTTTTTATCTAGATCATGGTTGGGATTTTTCTTTTCTGAGTAACATTGACAAAATCTGAAATTTTTTTTTGGTGTGTCACATAGTAACGTAAAGACAGTACAGAGATAACACTGAGGTGATTAGGCTATCACCCACGTGAAGCACTTGTGACAGCTTGGAAGAAGAACTGTATTTTAACAGAAAGAGCAGGCTCAGGGAGGGGCATTTGTTTAATCATGGGTCACTTTGAGGGACAGGTACCATTTTCTTGCTCATTGTTTAGTTAGATGAGATGAGATATACTTTATTAAGGAAATTATGGGTTACAGCAGGCAGCATGCTAGTTGGCGCATGCGTACTTACAAAGGAACCTTCCGACCAAACATACACAGACATCACATAGGACATAGGGACACAGGTCAGATAGGTAGGCTGATAGGAAAAACAGCGAAAATAGTTATAGGGCTACTTTAAGTTTAGACATGTACACTTATATTTAATATGTGGTTTTATTAGAATTGTGAAGTTAGTGGTAACTGCATGTCTTGATGCATGCTTAATCATCCAGGTAAGTAAATCCCAAAAGCTTGATTCGGTTCATCTGGACATAGCGTTTTCAGTGGGAGAATCGTTTTCTCACTCACAAAATGAGTGACAAAATGAGTGACGCTACGTCCAGATGAACAGAATCAGCCTTTTGGGATTTATGTTTTAAATGTGATATACAAATAAGGCATTGTTGTACTTACTAAAAGGCACTCCATTAAGGACGTTCAATTTTAGGTGTGAATCTGAGTATGAACGCCTGTCTGTCTGCATCTCTGTGCCCAGAGATCGAATGACCAGCTGTTCTGGGTGGACGCCACCTTCATGCTCTCAGCTAACAGCTTGAATAGATTAATGATAAATAGAAATGATGATAAAAGCTTAAATAATATATGATCAGAAACCATCTGAAACTGTATCATTCATAATCGTTTCCATGGCTTGTTTTTATGAAAACATTATATGGTAGCTGTTAATGAGTAAGGATGAGTGTAGGTGTTTCTTAGCAGAGAGGAGTATGTCTTGAAGAATTAGTCAGCATTCTAGTCAGTTAACCAGAGTTCTTTACTGTTGGTTGTCATTAAATTGATCTTGGAAAACTGAAAAATGGGAACACGCTTCATTTAAATATGTTTTCTCATAATCACCAACAAACCCTTCTTCGGAAAGAGGAACATCCTTCTACGTTTGCTGCAACAACGTGGGTGGCTGTGGTAGAGTGGGTTGTCTACCAATGGGACAGTTGTGTGATCAATCCCTAACTCCCCTAATCTACATAGGCAAGATCTTGAATCCCCATGTTGTCCTCATTGCTCCCACTAGAGTGTGACTAAGTGTGTAAAAGGCAGAAAAAAAACCCTGTGTGATGGTATATGTGATTGGGAGAATGTAGTAGAAAGCACTTTGAGTGCTCAACATAAATTTAAAGGTGCCATATTTCAGCCAATTGTAGAAACAAAAACAAGTGATTTATTTACATTAGATCCTGACTTTGAGTAACATACAATGACATTTCAACTGTAGTACTAGCACTTCACAATTACCTTAAACTGTCTTCTAAAGAGAAAATGAAAATAGCATTTCATTTCGAAGTGCTTCTCCTCAGGCTTATCTCTGGCCCATAGTTCAAAAACTACTCAGAGGGTTTCACAACATTAAACAAGAAATCTTAAAAACCTTCTCTACAGAGAGAATGTAGAAGAAAATATGATGAAATATGATGAGAATGTGTGTCTTTATTCTGTAAGTTTTTAACAGCCATGGTTCACACGAAAGTGAGTCTTCCATGCTCAAACTATATTTTGGGTGGATTAGCACCCAAGGTGTTAAATGATATCACCAGTGGTGTTCAAGATAAGATGAGCTCTATTTTTCTATATCTATATTTATCACATTTGTATATAGGAAACAGGAAAAAGTGTGACCAGTATGTTGGATAGAGAGGTTGCAAACAGTTGAATTTTATCAATATATTTGCATAAACATATGCAATGTCCAATGTGAAAGAGGCGCATTAGGTCACGAGCAGAAGGAGAAGAATATCAATTTGTCACAATACAGAGTTCTACTGTAGTATCTAACGCAGGATATTTTCAGGAAATAGACTGAACTCTGTTTAAATACCTTAAACACAAAAGGAGAAGGAGAAGTCTGATAAATCACTGTATTTTTAATACTATGAAAATCACTTTTTGCATTGTTTATCTGGGGAAGAGATGACAGAATGCAAGATCACAGAGCTTTGATTGGAAAGCCTTGCACTGATGAGTATAAAGCATTAAGTCTGATCCATGGAGGCCTTTAACGTTGGTCTTAATGTTGTGGCTAAAGCAAACATACCTAATGGAGTGAGTTTGCAACTGAAATATGTGTTGCTAGTTATTAATAATATGAATAATGACCCAGGATACCCACATAAAAACGCAATGATTCTTCAGGAAAAGTAAATCTAACAACCACACTATGCAACACAGTAAAACATCAACACTACCATTACTGTTGAAGTTCCTCATTGGGTCACAGACTGAACAGCAATATTGGAGTTTTTATCATCAGCATTTAAACAGGTGATCTATGCTACTGTGTAGTCACATCCCGCTCACACCATCTAATGCTGGATAATTGGGAATGTTAACCGATGAGGTGCTAGCTGTTGTTTTTTATTATTATTACAGACAATAAAAGTAACGTTTACTGTCAGAAATATCTGAAAGGCAGACAAAAAAAATGGCTTAAGTACACATCAACCAGTTATGGAAGAAACAGATAGATTTAATCCAGAATACTGAAAAACAGCCCTTTACTGTACCTGTACAAAACTGTCTCAATGCTACTTGTCTTTACAAAACTGGTCCTGGAATAGATGACCACGCACAAACTAAAAAACTGTTCAGAGACTTGATTGTCACAGACACATACCAAGATAAAATGTAAAAAAATCAACTAAAAAACACTGAAATTGAGAAGAGGAATCAAACATGACAAGATGCATTCAAATAAACAGATATACTTTTTAATACATTTTTATATTTCCATGTATCATTTTATATCTCATTCAGCAAAAATGACTAAACATAATTTTCCATAGAGGGTGAGCAGGGGAGTATACGCACCAACAACAGAGAAATTCAATGTTTTGTCTTTTCTCAGAAACTGCCCCTCATGTGGTCTACAGCCCACTTACACACACAGAGTTTGATATTTTGTTTATCATAAGGATGTGAAAAGAAAAACTCCCCTCATGTTGCAGTACATCAACCTGAATGTCACGCTTTTTTTCTATTTCTAAAACTGTCTCAAGAATCAAACTCCCTTTATCTAAAAATAGACTTGATACATTCCCTGAGACAACAGGAATACACAGTGCTCTTTGTAGAATGGCCCACTGCTCAGCTTCCTCTTTACTATACAGAATTCGAAAAGCTCTAGTAAATGATTAGCTTACCAAAAATATGATGTGGAAATCTTCTCTCTAGAAAGGTTTTGATTAAAAATTTGTTTAAAAATTGCTGTTATATTGCGACTATTACCCACAAATTGAAATTTATTTAGAGAGGTTAATGTTATTGTTGTTTCGGCAACATTTCGTTATTATTGTCACATTTTAGCTGATACTTACCCTCTTTTAAGAATCAGTATTATATGTGTAATCTGGATTTATTTTTTTTTACAGAATACAGATTACCAAGAAACTTTTATATAGTTATTTTTAAAAAAGTACTTCAATAACATTATTGAAAAGTTGTTGGGGGATTGTTCATGGAGCCAGGCTTGAATGGAAAATGTTCATATCCCTGGTTACCCGTACATATAAAATGACTAAACAACCTTTATTTGTCACATACACAATCATACAGAGTACAACATGTAGTGAAATGCTTGTGTCCGAGCTGCGGACAGGCTGCAGACATAGCCGCGCCATTCCAGGGCTTGGTTTTAGCATGGGGGGTCTAGCCAGGACCCTTACTGGATACAGGATGGGAATCAAACTTGCGACTCCTGTTCTGAAAGTGTGTAGTCTTACCACTACACTATCCAGCTGCAGATGTTGATGTTGATGAATAGATGTTGCTTGAAAGACTGGGCTTAATGCTAGCATCATGACTCAAACTAATACAGAGACGCTGGCTTGCTGACCTCTGGCTGCAGAAACTTGAATGCGTATACAGAAAAGACCCTCTGTGGTGTTAAGTCAGATCTGATGTATCATGCAAAGCTATAACTATTTCTCACATTCTTGGGTCTTGGATTACAGAGTCTTGAGCACTTGTGTACAAAATGGAAGAAAAGAGAGATTAGCTGAAGTAGAAACCTGAAGTTACTATGTTAATTTAAATCACTTTGCTTAGTTCAAGTATTTTAACCAAACTAAACTGTAATCAGTTTGTATAATCCTTCCCAAACTCTGCTGGGTACCAACCAGCATGTTTACATAGTTTATTCAGTGTGATTTATATCTTAATTCTCCTTAGATACAACCACCAACTTATGAGATGGTGAAACTCTCCATTTTTGTTAATCCATGTAACCTTTAATTCTACAGCATAACTGCCCCTTTCAATTTTAGGGGAAACAACCATCAGTTACTCATACAACAATTGTAACCACTTGAAAGGAGAGAAAGGAAGGTTTCGGGCTGGTGATGATGACAGGTTATCTAAGGACAGAAGAGGGAAAACCCCGGTGCTTTACCTTCTTAGTTTGATTCACTTCTAAACAGGGAAAATACAAAAATAAATGAACTCTTCTTTATCAGTGTAGTTTAAAGCACCAAGACAAATTTTTAATTTAGTGGAGCCAGAAAAATTGATACAAATGGATTTATCAGAATGTTTGTAATAGATTCATACAAACACAATTTTCTACAGTAGTAATGTAAAGTGCATGAAAGTCCATCCATCCCTCCAACCAATTTCATAATTTCTTATCTAATTCACAGTTGCAGGGTTGCAGGAGCCTATTCCAGCTGTCACAGGGTGGGGTATATAGAAGTATGTGAATGATGTGAATATTACACACTGAAGATGATTAACATCTGGTTAATGGCCCAGGTTTTTTCTTTGAAATCATTTGATTTTTTACTTCAGATCTTTACTTCTATCTATCTATCTATCTATCTATCTATCTATCTATCTATCTATCTATCTATCTATCTATCTATCTATCTATCTATCTATCTATCTATAGTAACTATCATTCTCTAAGAAAAAAATCAAGATAGATATGCTGGATACCAGACTTTAGCACACTAAAAACAGCCATTGGGTTTGGTTATAGGGAGTATTTACTTTTATTTTTCTTTTCTGTTCTTTTGCCTTTATGTAGAAGTCACCTGAATTGCAGGGAACCAAGTGACCTCTTTCCAAATAGGAAATGAAAACAAAACTCTTTTGTAAAAACTATAAATACATTTGTCGTGTGTGACAAGTAACCACATGAATTTAAGATAATGTGATGACTTTGGGAAAAAGGGAACACCAGAATTATGCAACTGGGGCTGAGGCAATACACTTACTGCATTGCCTCATTGTCCATTATTTCAACTTACCTGTCTGGGCAAGGCCAGTGGTTGCTCAGAAAGGAATCAAGGAGTGGAAGGGAGGAGGAAGTCCTGTGGAGTTTTGTAGAGATGGTTGAAACTAGGTAGAAAGAAATGTATGTGAAACTGGTGGTTTCCTGTCTCCTTTTCAGAACGAAACCACTAAGCTGTTACGTACATAGTGTTTGTTCATGTTGTTCGGTGTATTGCAACACAAATGCATTTGACATAATGGTGGAGGAGGGGTAGATCACAGCAGTTTGACATATTTACAATATCACTGCTGGTATTGATTAACGTTAAAAATATATTGTGTATTCTGCACAAGTGCCTATGTAGCTTTCTAGATATCTATAAACCTTTTAACAGTTGTAAAAAGCATGTCATGTTCTGAGTTTTGATGATTGATGGTTTCTGTTTTGATTTTGTTGCTCATTCTTGTACTTTATTCTTTGTTTTTCTGGTTTTCCCAGTGTTTCCCTGTTGCCTAAATTATTGCCTTTGCCCTTCAGTGTCCCCCTGTCTTTGTCTTTTCATTTTGTTTGATCGTCATGTCTTGAATGTATGTTTAGTCACTCCCTGTTTTACATTGGAATGTAGTCTTCTCTCTTATTTTTGCTTTTTATGTGAGGACAGTAACGTATGCTCCACCTTATTGTTGAAACTTGCCACAGAAAGTAAGCTTAATAAAGCTTACTGTGTTTTTTTTGTGTCATGTGTAGTAGTTGTGTCTGAATTTTCAGTCTTAAACTACAAACCATAGTAAATTTTCGTGTTCATTAGTGTTGCTAAATTTGTGTCACTTTACAGATCTCTACATAGAACTTGAGTATAATTTTACTGATGTATTGTTTATTTGGTTGCATTTAAATTTTGGTTTCATTTGTTGTTGTTTATGTCTAATGGTTCCATTTCTGCATTATACATGCAATGTTGTGATGTTACTTTGAATGCCCTGAAATGACTTATTAATGCTCTATACTGTACAATATACTGTACAATTTACAATACAAAGTACTGTGACTATCCTTAATTTAAGATTGGGCTGATAAACTAATACCACATGGTCTGTGTTGCAACTACATTATTCCTCCAAAACTGAGAACCTGCAGGACTGTGCTATAGAAATCAAGTAGATCAGTTAGTGTGATGTACTGATGACTTTGCAAATATCTTTAATATTTGTGTCAAAGTAAGACGTTTATAAATTAATGTAAAACTTAATAAAAAAAACATAATTTATGTCTGCAAAATTAAGGTGTCCTGCTGGGTCTTTGATAATAGGGATTGTTTGCTTTTTTTCCTTTATTTGCTTTAGTCCATTTGCTAGGTATTTACTTATTCATATTTGTCATCTCTCAGTCACTGTATAAGAAACCATATCTTTGTATTTAGTAATTTACCTCAATTCTATGTTTTCTTAAAATGAAATGTCAAATCTATCCATTCTGGGATTCAGCACAGCATTAAAGTCACCAGCTATTATAAGATCTGTGGTTGGCAGGTTGCTTAGTTAAGAGAAAATTCTATTAAGTACCTTCTTTGTTAGGACATTTACAATGCAAATACGATAAAATGTCCTTCTGGAGGTTTCACATCTTATGGTATTGCATAGTTGCATGTATACAGCCAAGGAGTCTTGATAAAAGCTGTCCATCAATATAGTTTGTCTACAGAAATCACTGCTTTCTTTTACCCCAGAAAATTGATTCTGTTCATCTGGACGAAGCATTTTTAGTGGAAGAAATGTTTTGCCACTCAACGAAGTCTCTCCTTCTCGCCAACATGATAAACAGTAGATTTGCATAATGACTAAAACTAGTACTACTGGCGAACAATGGGCTGTAACATTAATTTCATGATAATTATTATGCAAATTGTCATGACCCTTGATCAAGGACCATTCACAGAGAGTTGTAAACTCCCGCCCCTGCGTGTCACTGCGCCCTGACTGACAGGTTTATTCAGCTGCTTCTGGGTTGTTGAGTCGGTGAATGATTCCAGTGATGGTTTTAATGATAGAATCGGGTTTGGAGCCGCTCCGTTAGTTTCCTCGTTCTTACACATCGGAAATAATCGTTCAGAGTAGGAATTGATATAATCGACATAATATTCCAGCTCCTCTCGGTTGAAACCTTGATAATGGAGAGAGATATGTAGTTGTCTCAGTCGTTCATTTGTTTACTTTTCAGAAACAGGTCGTCGCCATATTGAATCACGCAGAGTCTCGTGAGAACTGGGGTTTCCATCGTCATTGCGCTTCTGCTCCTGTTTAGGCCAGCCGAATCGATGACATATTACTGCCATCTACTGTTATTATCATCCTAGACAGGGTTTTTAGCTTATATATATAGTGAAGTGATCGTGTGAAGTAAGACTTGCTCATTTTTCCATAAGCTTTGCCATTGTTCATCTATTAACATATTTACAGTTTCTGTTTCTGTGAGCTCTGTTCTCAATCCACCATTCTCTCGTTTAGCCAAATTTCAAGAAAACTAAACTACTTGGCTTACTTAAGGTTCTTTTAATATATTGTAGATGTTTGTTGCAAACATCTACAATATATTTTTATAGGTCTTTTCCTTTTTTTTGCCAATCTCTTTTCCCACTCTACTGAACATTTACAAGAGTTGTTAACCGATATTAACACTTCCTTGACAATTACCATTTTCAATCTTCAGCAAAATTTAATACTAACCATGTTGTTAATTAGTGGAGCATGGTGACTTTGTCTTTTGGCAGTGCATCCCATCTGCTGACTAATGCCAGTTCTGTTGACACAAATGTAATGTCAGTAGAGGACCATATTACTGCGCCTGCACGAAATCGTACTGGTCATCCAACATTCACCATCACTTTACCTCATTTCAGCTGTACAATGGGATGAATCACTGATTAATGTCCAATACTTACTCAGATTTGTAAAATGTGCAAAAAAATTATATGAAATGCACTATATTATGTGGGCAATAATATTGCACTATTTATATAGTATACTATTTGAAACCTCACCAGCAAGTACTTGTATCACCATCCAACCTTTTTTATGTTTTAAATACTACTAGAAGATTGCGCCACTCTTTGCTTGATCTCTACTTTCCTTTGATTGCTTAGTTTTTAAGTTTTTTAACCTAGAGAGCTCTGCACAAGAATGTGCATGGACTGTTTTTCCTGTCAGATGGCAAATAAAAATATGGAATCTTGAATCTTGATTTAGGAACTCCAATCCTAATAAAAGTTGCACAGCCTCAAATTGAAGTTGTCACTCGCTCTTTTCTCTCACAATTGTATTCTGGGATTAAAAAACATGAGCATGAAAATAAACTGCATACAAAACCTCAAATAAAAAAACAAAACCACAAAAGTACAAAAAACCTGGGACCATGAAAGCCAGTTAATTTCAGTTATAACCAGTATTCTGCTAAAAGCAACATAAATTAGTGGCTCCAAAAACAACAGTTCAAAAATTAGGAGCTAGTAATGTAATTACCACTGTAATAGAAGTGCAGCTTTTATGTGTTCTTCTCTAAAAAGCATTTCCTTCCTATATACTGTTTTTTATATACTTTCTAATATTGTCCCTCCTGGACACATGGAAATCCTAATATCTTCAGCTCGTCTATCTCCATATATGCCTTCTATGGACCTTTGCTAGACCTTATGATGCTTTCCATCAAAGTAAAAGAAATAATAGTTAGGAAAAGTGGGGGGTTTATTTATTTGATTGTTGAACTATTTAGATACATGCCTACATTTTGACAACTAGATTTTAACAGACTAACAAAGAGTTTTACCTAAGTCAGTTTTCTGGAATATGGCCTACTTCAAAGCAACTTGAACAAAACCAGGGTATCTTTGTATAATGTGTTTTCACTTATTCCGAACAAAATAATCACTTTTGCTCTTATATCAATAAGGGTTTCATAATCTAGGTACCAGCCCATTCATATGAAATGGGCACTTTGGCAGGAGCTGACAAAACATTAATAAGAATAAATTTACAGCCAACAAAGGAGCTACTTTTACAAAGGAAGACAAAAAATAAAATATTATTCAAATAGCTGACACATAATACAGGCTGAAAGCAACACAGCTGCCACAGATAAGGCAGCAAAAACGTAACTATGCAAACACTACCATGAGTATATATATCTGAAACATATATTTTTTTAACTCCATAATAAATACAAATGTGTGTTTTTAAAAGTAAATAAAATATTACATTACAATATGTTGTTATATTACTTTTTTGTCTCTGTAAAATCAGTTGCCTTTACATGTTTGTGACTGATAATATGCTGCAAACACAAGCCCTTTCCCTTCTTAGTTAAATTGATAAAAAAAAAAAAAATTAATGGGATGAAATTTCATGGGATTTGTAAACATGTTAGCTTTCATTTTAAAATGATCCTCATTATTATTTTTCATCCGTAGCACGCTTAACAGCAGTAGTGCTGCTTTTTTGCAGGTGGCATCTGTAAAATGAATTAGTCTACCAAACGTCTGTAGCCTCTTTCTGCCTTGTCAAATTACCGTAAACTACGGAAACTACTCCCCCACAATTTTCGCACAATTTTAATAGAAATAAAAAGCTTACCTGTAATGTGATCATCACCCATTATGCCTTCTCTCTTTCTTTGGCTTTTTTTAAAGGAATTTTTAAAGACGTTAATTCGCCTTAAATGAGCTCAGTAGGTGTACATCAGATTGACAACAACGTCTTTTACTAATATTACGGTTCATGTTGCCGGGGAGTGACTGAACCATAGTCATACAGACACAATAGAGCTGCAGTCACCATGTATATAGCAAGTGTTTGTATTTGCAACTATTAGAGCAATATGTAGTATCTCTCAAAGTCTGTGAGTGTAATTTGGAAGCGTTGTTTTGGGGCTATTATCAGTGAGCTCTGCTATCTTCGTAGGACAGTAGGAGAGTGCCCGTGCAGTGCACCGTTAGCTAGCTTTCGCCTGTTTGATAATATTATAGCTGCCTTGCTAGTTTTTACTATGGAGTTTCCTTTTGACATAAACCAGTTATTCTCCGAGAGGATCTCTATCTTGGACCAGACCTTGGTTGCAGGCCGCAAATCTACAGGAAGGCAAGTTTCAGAGGTTTTCGAATATTTTTCAATTCAGGCTTACATAGCATCATAGAGGCTCAAATATATACTTAAACTTATTTAAATATTTTAATAGTGGGCTTATTAACTTCAAGTTGGTGATCATACAATTAGTAGTCCCACTTTTCGGCCATAAGAAAGATTTGATTGATAGCACACATTTGATTGACTAGTACTCGGAACAATGAGAAAGTCCAGGGATCTCAGTAAGTAAGAAAGAACTGTAGCTTTGCACAAGTAGGGCAGATCTCTTGGAGCCATGTCTAAACTACTACAGATTCTGCGATCGTGAAGTCAAACAATCGCACATAAGCACAGGTTTTTGGTAAACTATCACCGTCAAATGACAAGAAATTGCTTAGTTGGCTTTCAGGAATCTGCCACACACAAAAGGGGCGCTAAGGCTTAAGTCTGCCAGGATCTGACTGCTCTTAATGACTGCTCTTTCTGACCAGTCAGATCTCTTCAGACTACAAGTTACATCCTGCATTATAACATGCTCATAATGGATGGATGTAAACTTTTGACCACAACTGTAGCAGAA
This sequence comes from Hemichromis elongatus, assembly GCA_015108515.1. NCBI lineage: Eukaryota > Metazoa > Chordata > Actinopteri > Cichliformes > Cichlidae > Hemichromis > Hemichromis elongatus. Next base: position 11,340 of record VUQR01032501.1, read on the forward strand.
GCATGTATAATATAAATAGAACAAAATCTATGAACTCTTGAGCTGTCTTTTTTGTAATAAACTACCTGGGCCTATGTGAAAAAGCAAGGGACCAGGGGCTGCTTTTAACATAAAAAACATAAATGTATGGAAGTGGCCTGATGAATTAAATTCCATTTAATTTATATAGGGCCAAATCACAACAACAGTCACCTCAAGGCGCTTTGTATTGTACAGTAGATCCTACAATAATAAGGCAAGGAAACTTATTCATGCATGTGGGCCATTTGGTATCCTGCATTTAGATGCACTGTGAAAAAGAGAGTGTCTGTAATATAAAAAGTGAAAATGGGCCTCTTATCTTCTGCTCTGTGATTGTCTTTGCAGGCCAGATCTTCAAGCTCACATAGCCACAGTTATTGATAAACTTGGGAGGGCCTCAGCAAAGGTGAGTCTGTGTAGAAAAAGCATCCTGCTGTAATTTTTGTTTCAGCCAGTCTTTGGGTGTTGACCCTTTATATTCCAGATCTGATTCAGGTAAGTGCAAGCAGGTGGATTAGAGAAACTGCCGTTTCCAATCAAGAACAAAACTCCAGTTCACGCCCTCATGTATTTAATGAAATTGTAATTATAGAATTTTGGTCACAATATCATCATTTTTACTAAAGTGTTTTAAAGCAAGTCCAGTGTAAATTTTTGCACTTTGCTGGATGACTACAAGTATTATTTTGTTGAAAGTACCCATCCTTCGCACACACAGTAAAGCCTGATCATTCTTCCATCCTTTATAGCCAAGCATTGTGCATTGTACATATTTCGTTTACTAAGCATGAGTAGCAGCAGGAATTAGAATCAAAATGCCTTTCACTTGCATACTTAGTTGGCACACAACTCACATTGTCTCTACTGTCACTAGTCTTTCTTTTATGCACTCTCTCTTGTCTTATAGTGGCTCTTTAAAGGGAATGAATATTCTAACATCTAGCTAGATAGTTTCACTCTTGGACCCACTAAAGTAGTTTTGCTTTGCTGCTTTGATTCATTATTCACAATAATCTCCATTATGGCCACTCAGTTCACAGTTCATCCTTTGTTTAGCTCCTGTCCTTTGTTTTTGTTAAGGCAAACAGTCCCTTTAAGGCAGCTTCCATGTGAGTGGCTGCCCTAATAAAAGATTTGAATAGCAAATGGGGGTAAGAGGCTATGGAACGCCAGGACTGACATAATGAATTAATTAAATACACCATTAAATAATGAAATGTGTCAATAATTTAATTAATTATTTAATGATGTATTTATTTAATACATTTTGGCACTTTTGTCCTTTTCAGGTCTCAACCTGAAATAATTTTATCAGCCTTTGTCAGCCTCACCCATCAAACCAAGGGGTCGGGTTAACGCTGTCACTTCAGCGTCTCTAACATCGAACTGGTTGCCGTGCAAAGTAAGCCAAGACAGGTCGATCTTAGATAATCGATTCCTGTTGTGGACTTCTGTCTGTCGGGTAACGTTTACTTTGCTGTTTTATTTACAACTGAGCAAATTGGGTTGGCTCTGATTAAAGTGACGTTTCATAAGTGCATAGTTTTACTGAAGTTTAATGTCTCACTGGCACATGTGTCAGACTGAACCATTTGCTCTTCTTTACTATTTGGTGTGTTTTGGATTTTTTAACAGTGAATTTTGAGATTAAACTGACTTTTAGAATGTTTTTTTATACAAGGAGGAAAGAGAAGGCACATTTCCATCGAGAGGAACAGCGTTTGTAACAGCATGTTCATCATGGGGACTGCAACCTGTACAGAAATATTACATCATCTGGTTTAATGATTTTTCAACTGTATTCTAAGCACCAGCTGTGTGTGAGAATTTTCAGAGTTAGTTAGTTATAACTCAGAATTGGCAACTGAAACACGTATAACACATACAAACATCAGGAAATAAAAACCCGATAAATATAACCTCAGTAAATGAAGTCAGTGTTCAGCGGGGGTTATGGCACCTGTGTACCAGGACCTTGGCGCTAATAACAGCTCGATTGCTTGCGAGGCAAGCAGGCCTATCACACGCTTTGCTGTGAGACTGGGCGGGGCAGACATCTCCGAAATCATCAAAGCACTTTTGCAAGGAGGCTCCATCTTGACAAACCGACCAGATATCTGAAGATTAAACCAAAACATTCTTGGCTAAAAAAATATTAAAACTGTATTTAGTGACACACAAACAGGTGTTTTCAAAGTACAGTTCTGTTAGTTTCCACATGCTGGTTGTTAGTGTGGAGAAACGCCTTCTAAGAACAATGGCCACCAGGCCAAAGCAATGGTTTTGATTTGATCAGCGTTAACCCCGCCCCCTGAGTTTGATGGGTGAGACTGACAGATAAAATTAATTCATGATGAGAGATGGAGTGCCAAAATGAAATAATTAAATACACCATTAAATAATTAATTAAATGTGTCAATTATTAATTAAAATGTGAAAAAAAAATGTGTCAATAATTAATTAATTAAACGTTTCATAACTATGCATTTAATTATTTCCAATTTTAATTAATTATTGACACATTTAATTAATTATTTAATGGCGTATTTACTTAATTCATTATGTCAGTCCTGGCATTCCATAAGAGGCAGATCTGTGTCAGTTATGAGCATCTTTGGCTACGTCCACACTAATACATTTTTGCTTGAAAACACATCGCTTTCTCTCCGTTTTGGCCTCCCGTCCACACTGAGACAGCATTTTTGGTCAAGGAAAACAGAGCTTTTTGAAAACGCTCTCAAAAACGGATACTTTTGAAAACAGTGCTTCTGCGTTGCAGTGTCGACAGCGAAAACCGAGACTTTCGGAAACGATGACGCATGTTAGTCATATGATGCAGTCATGTGACCAATTAAACTAAGTTGGCAGACGCAGAGTGTTTTCAGACGAAATTGCCGTTTTCAAATGTATCCAGACTAGTGTAGACATCAGTGACGTGCGGTGAGGTTCATGGCTGGTGAGGCACTGACGTCATCACAGTCAGATTTACAAACATATGAACCCTACAGAGCAGCTTATTCACCATTTCATTAGCAACAGTTAACGTGTTTTGTTTAAAATTTCATATCAGCATTCTTTACATATACAAACTAGCATAGAAAAAAATAACTTAAAAAACGTTATTGTCATACCTTTACTTATAAATGAAGTCCTGCTTCGATT
>VUQR01032506.1:0-16744 GCA_015108515.1 Hemichromis elongatus
CTGGTTATGGGAGATGCTACCCACCCCCCCATCTCTGATTACCTCTGCACCATCCTCCAACCGTGTTCTCAGCAGCAGTTGCACAGCGCGCAGGCTGCATCACCACAGCCCTGCTGTCGCGCAGTTTCCCTATCGCCACCTTGTGGTGAGAGTAAGGCACGGCGGGACCACGGAGCTTCAATTTGCATCATTTTTATTACACGCTTCTCACCACAACTCTCCCCAACCCCCAAGTCCCGGTGTTTTAACAGGCGGGCGTGATTGTGGATGCCGTGCAGGTGCGTCCGCACGGCACCACAAACCACGCCCACCACATACCCCCATCGCCCGATTGAGGCCGGGGAGCCATCCGGCCAAACCTACTCCCCCACCGCGAGTGGCAGAGAGAATAAGCCCGGACCGTCGGCACCCCCCGGGCCGACGGTCCGGTGCGAGTTCAGGTGGCCGCCCGCGAGTTCAGCGGTGCTCTTGAAGCTGGTACAGAGGTCGGCCGCGTGGCAGGTGCAAGCCATGTGACCGGCACGGTAGCGAGCCCCAGCTCACAGGCGGCTGGGCAGATGTCCGGCTGGCACCAGCCTCTGGTGGGGGTGAGGCCGGCGCCGCTCCCGGGTCGAGCAGCCCGTCGTGTGGCTCCTCCTTCACCGCCACCACTCCCGGCTCGAGCAGCACCTCAGCTCAGACCCTTGCGCACCTCGTCCGTCGCCTCCAATTGGAGCGGCTCCTCCACCCCTCCCGGCAGGAGCAGCCCTTCGCCCGGCTGTTCCTCCTCCGGCAGGCGCGGACCACCTCCAGCTGCCGAGGTGCCCCACGCGGCTCCTCCACTGCTTCCACACCCTCAGGATACACCGGCGGGGGTGGCGGCTGTGATGCTGACTAGACTTGGAGCAGCATCGCCCGGTTCGCCATCATCTCCAGGTGCTGCTCGGTCTGGACCCGCAGCTCTTCTTGTTGGCGGCGCACCTCCGCCGCTGGGTGGCCGCCATTTTGGCCACCATGTGGGCCATGTCCTCCCTCTGGCTCCTTTGCAGGCCCGCCATGCTGCTTCCTGGGTTTCGGCACCAGTGTGGCGAGAATAAGGCACGGCGGGACCACGGAGCTTCAATTTGCATAATTTTTATTACACGCTTCTCACCACAACTCTCCCCAACCCCCGAGTCCCGGTGTTTTAACAGGCGGGCGTGATTGCGGATGCCATGCAGGTGCGTCTGCACGGCACCGCAAACCATGCCCACCACACACCTCAATAGTCTTGCGCATCCCAGGCGATTCGGGTTGGCTTGTTGAGATTGGGACGAAGTTGCATTCATCTCCGCCGTGCACGAGCCCCTCACCCTAACCACTCCATTTGGACTTGTATTCTCCAGCCTCATTTCTGGCGCAAATGTGGTTGTAGGATGAGGAGCCGGGAACACCGGTCGCCACAGCTATCAATGTTGCATTCACGGCCACTTCTAGGAAAAGGCAGCACTTTCGTCACCGACACAGCCAGAGTCCAGGCTATCATCAGAGCAGTTGCCAGGGTCGGAACTGCTGGGCGAATCTGTCTGTTCTCACGGAGCAGGAGGAGAAGCTCAGATGAAAGCTGTGGCTGACCCCCACCTATGAGCAGGTTTTCCGTGGAACACACTTGGTTCTCGGGGGGGCCGCGGAGCTGCCAGGGCCTGCCGCCTCTCACTTCCCCTGCAACCAACGCTTTAGTCACCGCGTCGCCTTTAAGGAAGAGGCGGCATCCACGTGGCACCACGCGGCAGCTGGAGGTTGGTGAAAATCTTGTTTCATCTCAAGCCCCTTCCGAAATGGAGGTGAGTGACTGTGTTTTCGCTCCTTGTGTCTTTTCCGAGGGAGACATTATGACTACTACTGAGCTGCTGCCTTGCGGGCTCGGCCATGAAAAAACAAATTGTGTCAAAAAATCAGAGACTGAGGGAATATCTGTTTGGTCAGCCAGGAGTGAAGAGTAAGTAAGTAACTAAGTAAAACTTTATTTATATAGCACCTTTCTAGATAAAAAGATCACAAAGCGTTTCACAAAGGAATGACAAGGTACAAAACAAAAACAGACAAACGTTAACAAAATGCAATTCTAAAAAGATGTGTTTTTAGTTGAGAGTTCCACAGTCTGGGGGCCACGGTGGCAAATGCTCCATCTCCCTTGATTTTCAGCCGTGTATGCTGAATAACAAGTAGACCTTGATCACATGACCTCAGGGACCTCCTAGGGACATAGGCTGTAAAGGTTCAGTGATGTAGGCTGGTGCTTGTCTTTAGGAGCTTTGTAGGTCAGAACCAGTACCTTACAATGGACTCTGAATTCAATGGGGAGCCAATTCAGCTGTATAAGCAACGGTGTCACATGGGAGTACTTAGATGTTTTGTTCAAAAGCCTTGCTGCAGCTTTTTGGACAATCTGCAGACGCTCTGGAGGAGAATTTTCCATTCTCCTCCAGCGGTGGGATCCTCGTCCGGCATCCTCAGCGGTCCCCGCAGACCACGGCGAAGGAGAGGGAGAAGAGCAGGTATCCAGGTGAAGCTTAGGCTTTTTTGGCGGCGGAGTCTGGCTGGAAAGCGACATCGAGCGTGCTTCGTCACTTATGCTCAGAAAAGCTCCATGGAGGGGAATTTGTTTTCCACGTCCCTGCTTGGATACGCAGACTCTCCTGCTGACTGGCTTTTATCCCCTTGGTGAGTGGAATCTATGAGCGTGAAGGCTCAAACTCCGAATATCTACGTCCTTTAACTCGAGCCACTGCTAAAAATTATGTTTATACCCCGCTGAACATGGTACCTTTTACTGCCCAATCTCTAACTAATAAATCGTTCGTGCTAAACGATTTTATATGTTCTAAAAATCTTCTTATTTCTGACAAAGACCTGGCAGCGGGACTTGCACTATTCGACCCTCATTGAACTGTGCCCGGATGGCTATTCTTTCATCAGCCAGCCTCGGGGATCTGGTCGTGGAGGAAGTCTCGCTGTGGCATTTCAGGACCGTCTCTCCTGTCGCTCTGTGAAAGTTGGACATTTTGTTTTGTTTGAACTACAGCTGATTAAAGTCGGAAATAAGAATCCTTTTTATTGTGCTGTGGTGTGTCGTCCACCCGACCCAAATAGCTTGTTTTTATCAGAGTTCAGCGACTTCCTATCCTGCACTATGAAGTTGTCCAGATTGCTTTTAGTTGGGGATTTTAACATACATGTTGATGATGACTCCGACCTCTTTGCCAGAAGCTTTATCAACATTATGGATTCACCCAGCATGTGTCAGGCCCCACACATAGCAAAGGACACTCACTGGACCTTGGTTTTACTTTGGGTTTGAATATTGATTTTATTTGTTCTGAGGACATTTTTATCTCTGATCATCATTGTATTCTTTTTAACTTGTCTTTTAACGAGCTTCTGTCTCCTCTTCGCCGGACGATTATTTCCCGCATCATAAATTCCTCCATAACTGAGAATTTCTCAGATGCTTTTAATTTAAATCTATCCCCTCAAAACGAGGTTGATTTTTTAACATATCTATTTAATAACCGTTGTCTTTCCATTTTAGATGAAATCTGTCCGGTTAAACAGAGACTATCATCTGTGTCCAAGTCCTCACCTTAGCTAAATGACAGTATCCGCTGCTTAAAACGTGATTGTCGTAAAGCTGAGCGCATGTGGAAGAAAACTCATTTAAATGTTCATCTCCTTTACTTAAAGGATCTTTTGGCTTCTTTTAACAACACAATTAGAGATGCGAGGGCTGCCGATTTTTCTCACCTTGTTGCAAAGTGCAGAGGTAATCCTAAAGTGATATTTGACACTGTGTACTGATATTATTACTCCTGCTCCACCTGCTGCCCCTATTTCTTCTAACGAAGATTGTGAAAAATTTCTTTCCTTCTTTCTAGAAAAATAATATGTATTTTTGACTCTGAAAGCATTAAGGAAACTGTGCTGGCTGACCTGACTTCTGAGGAAACTGTGTTTAGCTCCACAGAGAAGGCAACCAAGAACAACAGAAGCCATGTTAATGACCTAATAAAACAAAGTACTGTTTCAGGTGCTGCTCTCTTAGCCGCACCTCTTGAAGCCAACATTCCTGTTGTAGAGACTCAAGTTGAGTGTGTGTTGGATTCCTGTGACATGAAAGTTAAGAATATTACTGTGTGTGATTCGGACCAGGAAAACAATAATGAACTGCTAAGAAGTGACTCCACGGGTAAAAATGTAAATATCTTTGATGTGGCAAACCTAACTCACAACCAGTCTGAGACCATCAACTCTGAGTTTGAACATTGTAAGACTGCTGGCTTAAACCTTGAGAACACAAGATCTGTGTACATTGAGAGCGTACACCCCCCGGGTATGTGTTCTAAAACAGGGGGCATTAAGGACTATTTTTCACCTGCCTTCTTAGACTGTAGAGTTAAGTCCCAACAGACCGTTTCTCCTCAGGTTTCAGGTCAGCTCCCTGTCCAGGTAGCTGCCCAGCTCGTTGTTTTGCCGTAGGCCTACGTACCTGCTGGTCCTGCATCAGCTTCTGCTGGAGGCTCAGGTGAGCCAGTCCAGCACTTAGCAGCTCCCATGCCACCGTCTACAACAGCTGGAGGGTGAGGAGCCCGTCCAGCATCCTGCCTCATCTGATCCCGACTCGTCTGGTCCCACGGCTGCCATGCCGCCGTCCGGGCCATGTCCTGCCCAGCTGGCATGTCCACGCACTGCACGGCCTGTTCATCCACGTCTGGCTCGACCTGAGCATTCACGTCCAGCACCTCACTGTCGGCGGCCACTGTCTAAGCCGGTGGCTGGACATCATTATCTCGTGGATGGCCTCCTGAACACTGTAACCGCTGTCTTCCTCACGGCCGGCCTCCAGACCTGCTCAGCCGCTGCCGCTGTCCTCCACGTGGCCGTCCTCTGGAGCCGCACCATTACAGTCACTGCCATCTTCCACACAGCCGGCCTCCACACCTGCTCAGTCACTGTCGGCACAGCCTTCCATGCAGCCGGCCTCCGGAACTGTTTTGTTTTGGTCTCTGGTGTTGTTGGCCTCCAGGCCAGGCCCCCGAAACTTTGTATCATGGATTGTTAAGCCGTCGACCCCCGGGTCGACCCCCAGAGCTACGTAATAATGGACTCTTGTCGTGATGACCACCGGGAGACTCCTGAAACTCCTGGCTCATGTGATTAGGTAGAGGATCATTACGAGGTCCATTGTCCCTCTTGGGGGACACTCCCATAGGGCTTAAATCTGGGACTCTCCACCATTTGACCCTAGAACTGAAGAAGCTTCTCAGATGAGAGAACATCTTCAAGCAACTTAAAGAAACCCACAAGCTTTTCTTTCCAAGCGCCTTAGAATAACATGACAGAGGTCGCCTTCCTCAGCACCTGCCTGTTATAAAACTCCACCAGCTGGACCTGAGACCTCCCTGAAATCTGACCAGCAACTTTAACCAGGTTAGCAAGTCTGGTCTCATTGGTCAAAGACAAATTACCATAACCAAGCAATGATACAAAACATTAAACTGATTTAATAAAACTTTATAAAAAAGGGTCATCATTTCACATGAAACGTTTAACATTCCTTAAAAAGAGTTTTGTTGGACTTTTATTCACTGTGGAATCAAAATGTGACTCAAAGGACAGATCCTTATCAAGAACAACCCCAAATACTTACAACTATCCACCTTTTCAATGGCAGCAGCCTGAGGGCAGGATGTGGGGATGCCTTCCTGAAGTCAATAACCATGTCCTTAGTTTTAAAAGTGTTGATCTTTAAGAATGACTGATCACACCAAGAAGCAAACTCATCCACAACATTGTACATCGTAGTCTAAGGTGCTCGGAAAGAAAAGCATCTGGACTTCTTTATGTTTCCTTGAAGATGTTTCACATCTGAGAAGCTTCTTCAGTTCTAAGAGCAACTGGTAGAGAGTCCCAGGTATTTAAGTCCTATAGGAGTGTCCCCATAAGAGGGTCGTGGACCCCCTATCGATCCTCTACCTAATCACACGAGCCAAGGTGTGGAAACAGGTGTAGGTCGCAATCAGCCAAGGCTGGATATTACACCTCACAAAATACACAAATCCAACCAAAGCTGTAAGACGTACAAGGTGGTTTGAGAACATGTGAGAAGAATCAGAGCGATAAAAGATGGGGGCAAAACTAACACAGGACACAAAAAAAGACTAACTTTCAAAGTAAAATAAGAAGTGACAGAAAGAAAATACACACATAGAAATTGACCGAAATAACACCAAAGGTCAAATAAAGAAACGATAAAGAGTGAAACACCGAAACACGGGGCAACCAAACCAAAGCAGGATCAACAATGCCCTAATGATTCAACGTATTTAAAGAGAGCAAACGATCTGTGAGAAATAACACAAACATGAGCATGACATGTTCATGGTGCATCTGTTTTCAGTCTCCTGATAGTGTTTGGACCAATCAGTATTCAGTTTGCTGCTTCGTGTCACAGTGATTCTCTCAGTTTGAAGCAAACTGTATTTGAAAGTCTCAGATTATTTTTTTTTTCTTTTGAAAGGCTCCGGGCCAGCAACATCACAGCTTCAGGCATTTAAAGTGATGTTTCAAACAAACTATTTAATAAAGCTAACAGTTACTCTCTCACCCTAGAACTCTTATCTGTGTCACACACAGCTCCTCCTCCAGACCCTCAGACGAGGTGCACCGTAGACCTTCAAGTCATCGCTCCATCAGCTGATCAGTTTATTTGACTGATTCTTCATAGAAAAATGGCTGTCAACTCCCCGAAAGACAAGTGAGTAAAACAAAGAAGGGAGAATATTTTCACATTCATGCATAAAACAGACAAAACAATGAATATAACAATAATCAGCACTCAGTGACTGAGTATTTCAGAAGTTCTTAGAGGTAGACATCACTGCTGCTGCTGAGTTATTATATATAATCAATATAACAAATGTGACAGATGATCAGATGTTCTTTAAAGTGTTGTTGTATCAGAAAAATGAAACTTGAAATCAAATAAATCAACAGGGAGAGATGTGATAAAGGTGCTGTTAGGTCAGATCTGTTCAGGTTAGTTTTTTAGTTTCTGATCTTTAAACAGTTTCAAACAGTTTGTTGACGTTTGTGAACTGAGGGAAAAGTGGCTGCAGGGTGACGATAAGCAGTGACTGCAGCACAGAGATAAACTGATTATCAATAACACCCCCCCCACACACACACACACACATATATTTAACATATTTAGCAGCAAATATGAATATGGATTTTGCACATAGACAGATGTTTGGAAGATGTGGACTGGATGTGTGTGAGTGTATTACTATAAAAGACTGCATTGTAAAGATGGCAGCTGGGATCAAGGAGCATCCTGACACTGTGTCATGCAGAGAGTGGGAGGGATTCACCAGCATGGGTGAGGAGTTAGCAGATATCCTAACATGTGAGAAGGTCAGAAGGGGACTCGTCATCTTCACTGTCAGCTCTACGAAAAACAGAAAGGGCACCCATCGAAGCTTTGGCAACTTCAAAGAGGACCTTCCTGCAGGGAGTGGTTGTGGTAGCAGAAAATACCAGGGAAGGCCAACATCCCCTAATGACAAGGACAGACAACATAGACTAAAATGGGCAAAATTGCTCATACTGACCAGTCATATTCCAAAAAGCTCCCACCAGAGGTGACAAAAGTACAGATACTCTGTACTTAAGAAGAAGTAGACATACTAGTGTTGAAAAATATAAAAGTTGAAGTACTGATTCAGCTTCACTCTGATACTCTGATTCTTTACTGAAGTAACAGTGAAAATGTTTTTAGCTGAGTAAAAAAACAAAATTAGTTCTTTGGCAGATGTTTCTCTCAGGTGTTGGTTTAAAGTGGAGTTCAGTAAATGAACTTTATGTAAGCTAACTGTGACCATGAACCCACAGCCACTGTGCAGCAGTCACACTGTTCTCTACTTTAAACCCATCTCAGTGCAAAAGACCAAGTTAGCGCTCTGTCTTTTCTATCCCTGTCAAATACCTTTAGCTACAACACACGGTGAGACAGACAGTTTGTGTGATTGATGATCTTTGTTGAGCTCACCGAAATATTTGAAATGACCTGACACTCAAAGAGCGTTGATGCCTTCGTCTTCGCTCCTCTTCTGTAGTGCTGGCTAGATGAAGAAATACCAAGACCACAGCTTGTGAACATCTGCACTCTCTCTGGTGTTGAGCCAAAATGTAAAAAATGCTGGTGGCAGCCAGTGCACCCCCACCTCCACCTCTCAGTAGACTCACCTGTGGTATCAATGTGAAGCTCCAACTCAGTGTTCACAGGTCCCGTCCACCCAGCATCACCACCACGACCATGACGACCTCTTTGTTCTGTTTCTATGTCATTGATGCACAAACAGGTTTTACTGTCACGTGTTTCTGTTTCGGCTCAGATCCCTTTGATGTTTGGAGCCCTGCAGTGATGAAGTAATAACTTCACTCCCCTCCCCTCAAATGTGTTAAACCAAAAGTAACGAGCTGGTTTTGAAAATGTCAGGAGGAGGAAGTTCAGATACTGTTCTACTGTTTTTTTCTGGCCATGTGGCATTTTCAGCTGATTGAAATGGGCTGATAGCCAGAGGTGGGAAGTAACCAAATACAAATACTTCACTCTGTACTCGAGTAGTTATTCTTTCTGACTGCATCTTTGACTTTCCCTCCCCATATTTTGTGTACCTCCAGCTGGGACCACAGCCAGCGACCCTCTGTCAGAGCCTCCACACTGGGGCCATAGAAACAGCACGTCAACAGAAGGACAACCAACTTTTAGCATGAAGAATCAGAGATGGTGTTTTAGCTGCTGTGGAGATCATAAAAAATATTCCATGCATATAAACTGAATATCAGTAACCCAAAAACTGACTGAGTAAACCCCACAATTCTGTCCTGCAGGAGGAACCGGGTAGTGGATTCATCCTTAACATTAAGAAGCTCCATAGAGATGCAGAAAATTAGCAAACTACTTTAACCCTTTATCAACCGAATCTCACACAGGTCACCTGGACTTATTTTGTAATTTTGGCTATAAAGTTAAAAATAAATTCGCATCTTTCAGGCAGCATTTGAATTTTCTCTCTAGCCCAAAATATTTGAGATGGGGAATGAGACAAGCACAACAAAGGCAGAACTGATTTTTATGTCTGTTCAGACAGCAGCTGTTTGTGAATGGACCGGTTCTACTCAAGCACTTTATACAACATTACTTCACATTATTCTGCAACTCTTTCACATTTAAAGAATCAGAATAACATTTTATTTTGAAAATATCTGCAGGTATTTTGGAGTATGGCTGATCTTCTTCATGCTTGGTTTGGGAACGTTGCTGCCGTGGAACTTTTTCATGACTGCTACCAAGGTGACATATCTTACTGTTTCCACTTACATACTATTTTTTCCTCAAAATAAACTTTTATTTTGAAATATATTATTGCATTATATTTGAAACAGTAGTTTGTTTGTAGAGAAACAACAGCTGTGATGAAGTGAGTAGCTTAATCCTTGTTTATCACAGGTGTTTCATAAGCAGCTGCAGATAAACCGAGTCATTAAAAGTATTTGTGGGGTTAGTGTCACTGCAGCTTTATGCTCTGTCTGCCTGTCTGTCAGTACTTCACCAGCCGTCTGAAGGACACCTCAGTGGTTATTTCTTCAGCCAATCAGACGGAGGTATCTAGTGATGATCGCACTGTCCTCGAGGCCATATTCAACAACGTGATGACGCTCTGTGCGATGTTACCACTGCTCATCTGCACGTGTCTCAACTCCTTCCTGCTCTCACTGTGAGTCAAGGACCACACTGCTGACATCTGCAAATGTATTAGTAAATGTATTAATACTTATATTTTTACTACAAGCCTTAGTCACTTAATTACACACACATTCACACGAGCTGTAAACAGTATGTTCTATATCTCCAAAGGTTGATTCTGTTCATCTGGACGTGGCGTTTTATGTTATGTCTGCATCTCGCAGGCCTCGCTAGTACCGAGACTTTTCACCCATGAACAGAAGAAGACAAACAGCATGATCAGTTTTTACTTGCAAGGGGAAGCAGCTAGAACCGGGTCCAGGAGCCAGAACTCCTTGCCCGCTCACAGCCGACTGCCAAAGCCAGAGCTTCTCTTGCAGCCTTTCATTCTGTGACACACAGTTTACACCAACACTCATTGTAAATCCCCCCTAACCTAAGGCATTGAGTTTGTGTGTGTCTGCATGTGTGTGTGTGTGTATGTGTGTGTGTGTGTGTAGTGTAGGTGTGTGTGGTGATAACAAAAAGGGTCATCTCTCTACACCCATGTATACGGCCCTTCCTTTGATGGTCCAGCGCACAAGCATAGGCAAGTCCCTAAATGGCCGGGAATGAACATCCTGTAGTAGATAAGGGACCAGAACCGGTAGATGGAACGTGTCTGCAGTTAAACACTATACCTGATTACCTCCCCCAGCATCCTAGGTGTGTAGGGAAGGAACAGATGGATATCTAACATGCAGTTTAAGGCAAGGTTTACAAATTTAAGTACAACAATGACAACTATTAACAAAATCACTCTAACATTTTCTGTGGGAGAAATGTTTTGTCACTCATCCACGTGACTTCTTCAGTCATATTTGCATAGTCAAAAATTTGCTTAATAATGAAGAAACTGACCCCCTGGGCCATTGTTCCTTCAGTGGGCTGGTTTCAGTCATTATGCAAATGTCCTGTTTATAAGGTTGGAAACCTGCAGTCAGCTGAGACTGAAGAAGTCACCTGGATGAGTGAAACATTTCTTCCACTGAAAATGCCACGTCCACATGAACAGAATCAACCTTTGGATGATTAAGAATGCATCACTTTGAGCTCCAAGCCAGTCCTTGAGCTTCTTCTTCTTCTTCTCCTGTCAGAATCTCGCAGCGTCTGCGTGTCATGGGCAGTCTCTTCATCATCATGCTTGTCTTCATCATCACCGCTGTCCTTGTGAAAGTTCCTCTAGAGCCCTTCAACTTCTTCCTCAGTACCATGGTGAAGATTGTCATCATCAACTGTGAGTCTGTTTTTCTTTGTATTTGTTTGTTTAATCTGTTCATTCTGCCTTCGGGCCGTGCCACAGGGCAGTCTTTCAATCTGGTTGTTTGTTTGTTTGTTTTTCCTTTCTTTCATTCTTTCGTTCTTTTGTTTGTTCGTTTGTTTGTTTGTTCATCTGTTTTTCTGTCTGTCCATCTGTTTGTTTTTTCAGCCTTCGGGCTGTGCCACAGGGCAGTCTTTTAATCTGTTAATCTGTTTGTGTGTTCGTTCGTTCATTCGTTCGTTTGTTCGTTCGTTCATTCGTTCATTCGTTCATTCGTTCATTCGTTCGTCGGTCTGTCTGATTGTTCAGCCTTCGGGCCGTGCCACACAGCATTCTGTTAATCCAGTTGTTTGTTTGTTTGTTTGTTCAGCTTTTGGGGCTGTGCTACAGGGGAGCCTTTTCGGGATGGCTGGATTGCTCCCATCTTCATACACAACTCCCATCATGAGTGGGCAGGGACTCGCTGGGACCTTTGCCGCCTTCGCCATGATCTGCGCCATAGCAAGTCTGATCAATAACTCACCAATAACTCATCAGATTCAGTTATATGACAGTTTGCAGGAACTTGAATGTCAGTTCACAGAGATTAAAAAAGGTTGCTTTTCTGTCTTTTCTGGGTGCAGGCGGTTCGGAGCTTCAGGATGCAGCATTTGGGTATTTCATCACAGCCTGCGTGGTTATTTTTTTGTCCATTCTCTCCTACATCCTGCTGCCCAAGCTGGTACATTGCCCTTTTATTCCATCTCCCACACAATATAGAGCACAAACACATCATGCATCATTGCAGTCCTTGCCCCTCCCACAGCCCCCAGCTCAGTGCATCCTTAAGAAATCAAATCTCACAGACTCTATTCCTTCCTCAGCCCTGCCCCTTTCAAGGCATCATGAGCAAGTGCCTAATGACTTTTGTTTGTGTTTTCAGGAGTTTTTCCAGTTTCATCTGGAGAGAAACACAAAGCAGATCTCTCTGGAGCAGAATTCGATCAGCCTGATGAACAGAGGTACAAAAAATATTTTTAAAAAACCTGTTGCTTATCACCTCAAACTAGTTTAAGGTTTTCATGAAAAGTTTCCGTTTGAATACAAATATCTCTCGTTGCTACTTTTTATCCTCTCTGCAAATCGCTTCCTTATCATCGTGGAGGGGTTTGTGTGTCCCAGGGATCCCAGGGGCTATGTTGTCCGAGGGCTTTAGGCCCCTGGTAGGATCTCCCATGGCAAATTGGGCCTGGGTGAGGGACCGGACAAAGAGCGATTCACAAGACTCTTATGAGAATATCACTGAGGGAACAGTTTACCCCGTCCTGGAGACAGTCCGGGGGAGGGTGCCCGAGGGCAAGTGTCTGGTGGCCGGGCCTTAGTCCACGGGGCCCAGCTGGGCACAGCCGGAAAAAGGGCCCCCTGTAGCACAGCCCCGAAAGCTGAACAAACAAACAAACAACATTAAATAAAAGAATGCCGTGCTGCACAGCCTGAAGGCTGAACATACAGACAGACAGACCGACGAATGAACGAATGAGACAGAGTGGCAGTTCATAGTACCCAGCATTTTTAGAGACCCTCGGTGGGGTGCTGGAAGGTGCTCCGCCTGGGGACTCTGTCGTCCTACTGAGGGAGTTCAGTGCTCACGTGGGTAATGACAGCGAGACCTGGAGTTTGCACTGATGTTTATTCTAACATAGGAAGTGCTATGAACAGCTGATTAAATTGGCAAAGCGTGTTTCCGGAATATTATGTTTTTGTTCCTGCAAATGCAAATTTTGCAAAGCCATATATAGAAGGAAACGGTGACCTGGGACAAGCTAAATGCATAACATGCAAATACAACTCCTCTGGTTTCATATGTAAAAAAAATGATTGCACTAGCTTATGTGGTTGCAATTCTACTGGGATTTAAAAATAGTTACACAAAACGTAGCATGCCCGCTCTGAACGGTCTTAAAGGGTTAAAACTCTGGCTCTGAACATATCCCGGTACTCTGTTACCGTGGTTATTCATCAGGTGAAAAGAGAACCACCCCGCTCTGTTGTCATGCCTTTTTTTTATCTTATTGTTTACATGGTTTTGTTGTTTATACTGTTGTTTATGTAAAGATGCAGGAGCTGATCAGAGAAAGCCTCAGGACGTCTCCATGCTGCATATCTTTAAGAAGGTCGGCTACACATTACTTAATTGATCAAGAAACAATCTATAATTAATAATAACTGTAACTGTTTAAAGGCGTGTCTGACCTCTGACCTTTGACCTTCAGATCTGGATCTTGGCCCTGTCCGTCTGTTTTACCTTCACTGTAACCATTGGCACATTTCCTGCCATCACTGCCGACACCAAATCCACACTCAGTGACGGAGGTTCCTGGGGTCAGTCAATACCTCGTTTTCTGTTTAAATTAACCTTAAACTCCACCTTTCTTCTTCTGTGGTGTTTGCTCCATGTTTATCTGTGTGTGATTGGTCACACCTTGTTTCCCTTTCCTTTTTCTACTGATACACGCAAAAATTCAAATAATTGTTTTATTTACAGACCAGTACTTCATCCCTGTCTGCTGCTTCCTGCTCTTTAACCTGTGTGACTGGGGTGGGCGGAGCTTAACAGCTGTCTTGATGTGGGTGAGTGTGACATCTATCATCAAGCAATTCAGCAATAAACATGGAAGCAGCCTCCAATAGGTCCTCCCGTGCTTCACACTGACAGCCTGCTTTTCAGATTAGGCCTAAAACTTCAGTCTGGATGTTCATGTTTGTCCAAAAGGGACAAAGTATGTTAAGTAACATGAGCACTTTAAGTCATCATCTAAATATGCCAGATTTCGGTGCACAACTTAATTTTCATTTATAGTGACTCAAACATAATTAACAGATAGAAACATAAACACATACCTTTAGCACATATTAAATACATATTTTGCCCATTTACAATGATGAGATGAATTTGGCTTTTTATGTTTTCAAGGCCTGCTTATAGAGTCTTTCTATTAGATGTGATGTGGTCTAACTTTCTTTGTGGTCTGTGTCCAGTTATACTTCATAAGAGAGAATCTATTATTTTGCCTAAATATTCATATTTATCATCAAAGGACAGTCTTCTCCCTCCCATGATTTCATCTGGTTCTTTATTTGTAGACCTTGAAAATCATACAGATCTTTATACTGGTATTAGGATGGAAAACAAATGTTATTGTCAATTTAGTTTTAATATTTATATTGTTAAATTATCAAAAGGCTACGGAGCCCCGCAGGGGACATGGCAGGAAAAAAAAAAGTAAGATGAACTTTTGCGAGATCTCGCAACAAGACAAGACAAGGACATAGAAGCACAGAAGGGAAGATGAGGGAGGGAGAAGGTGGAAGATATGTCCGACTCCTCTGAGAGCCAAGAAAATCAAATCTTACTCAAATCTTCTCATTTTATGCTTCTTTTCTTAAATTTTGACATGTCTTCCAATGTTTTTATCTCTTTTGATTATCTTAAATGTACAACACTTCGGTCAACAGGTATTGTTTGAAATTTGTTATCAAAATAAATTTGACTTTGACTTTAAAAGAAATATTTGTGATATTTTTTCAAATTGCATTAGATGCATTGAGAAGGGGAGCAACATTCAAATAAGATGTCATCTATTCAGAGATCCCTTAAAAGTAGAAACTAGGCAATGAACTTAAGGATGAGTCACTTCTCTAAAAGCTGGAAAAGGAGCATAATAATTTAGAGGAGTAACACAATAGTTTGAGCCTAAACAGTTAAAAGTCAAAGTTTTAACATAATCAGTAAAATAGGTATTAAATGTTGTTTCCACTGTGCTTGGCTCTTAAAGCAGATATGTGGTGATCAGTTACATTGGAATTCCTTATTAACATCTTTAAATGATGCCATATTTCTTTAGTGTTTCCCTTTGCTTTAGTAATAACATCAGTTAGCACATTATTTCTCAGTGTAATGAACAATCACCTGTCATGTTGTGCTTGAGAACACGGTTTCCTGATTTCATAACAGTCTCTGCCCTCTTTTACTTAGATGGTTCTTTATTAACCTGTTGAAATTCTGAATGTCATGCGTTACCATTTTCAACTCTTCCTATTTACTTTATGATTCCAGTGTATATTAAAAAATCTTATTATTGGTACCAGTATTCAGTTTATCATAAAGCACTTTGTTGTAGACGGTGCTCCAGTTAAATCGAAAGACATGTGAGCTGATAGTATTCTTTTTATTCCAGCCAGGAAAAGACAGTGTGATACTTCCTGCATCCATTGGGTGTCGTCTGGTCTTCATCCCTCTCTTCATGCTCTGCAACGTTCACCCTCGTGCCCACCTGCCAGTCATTTTCCATCACGACTGCTTCTTTATCCTCTTCATGATCCTCTTTGCCTTCAGTAATGGATACCTGGCAAGCCTCTGCATGTGTTATGGTCCAAAGTAAGAAACCTGCACACAGTAAACACCCGGGCACATTAATGTTAGCCTTGATTTTCTCTATGGAGATCTAAACCAGCAATTAGCTGCAGCTCATTTTAAGTATTAAGTATATTACAGTTGAGTCCTCCTGCTGCTGGTGGGTGCACATCTTCCTGTGCACCCACCAGCAGCAGGAGTGGTCCAGTGCTTTATGACCATAATATTCTATTAGAGCAATTAGAGCATGCTGTAGGTATCACAGGTACTGCTCTGCAGTGGTTTGTATCATATCTATCTAATAGAGTCCTAATAGACCCATTCTGTTTACATTATTGTGGTTAAACATGCTTATTTTAGGCAATATCATCACAAGACACAGCGTAGCATACATTCACAGTTCATGCGTTTATGGAGTGTTTATAACAAGGTGTAAATTACTGGATACATTCAGAAACACGACGGTCAGACTAGACCAGGGGTCGGCAACCTGCGGCTCCGGAGCTGCAGCTGGCTCTTTGATCCTTAAGCTGCGGCTCCACGTGGCTTGGGAAGAATTATAAGTATTTAAAAATTTGTGGATTGTCGACGCTCGGATCCACAGACGTAGGTATGTGAGCAGCGATTGTCCGTCATGTACTTTGTTAAAGACAAACAGCGCTCACACCTCACAGACGACAGCTTGCAGTCCTGCGTAAAGATAAAAGTGACTTCGTACAGCCCCGATTTGCGGACGCTGTGCGCAGAGGTTCAGGAGCAGACGTCCCATTGTAAACATACCACGGCGGACCCGACAATGCTTTTCGGCATCTCTTTATTGACCACTTTTTACGCATGGTTGCTGTACACACAACTGGCTGTAGCTTTTCCAGCCCGACACACACCACAGCAGAATGATGAGAAGAGAGAAGCATTAAAAGCTTTCCAGAGATGTTTTCATCTCAGCAGTCTCTTATTATTCAGCACCTCCCAGAATATCTTTGTGCTCTGTACTTCACACTAGGGATGGGTATCGAAAACCGGTTCTTGTTGAGAACCGGTTCCCACTGTTTCGATTCCGTGGAATCGTTAACAATTTTTACAAACGATTTCCTTATCGATTCCAGTCGCCTCGAATGACGTCACCACGTTGCGTAGCGTCTTTTAGCCAGTAGGAAACATGGCGGCTAAGCGGTACAAACGCTCAAAAGTCCGGTTATATTTTATGAAAAAGGATGACGACAGGGCAACGTGCAATACTTGCAAAGTAGAGATTTGATCAAAGGGAGGAAAGACTACGAATATG